>OMNV01012553.1:46738-67731 GCA_900303265.1 Brotula barbata
GGGGTGTTGGTCGGGTGAGACGTCTGTTTTACCTGGGCTGCTTGCATCTTCTCTCTCTGCTTCGTTCTCACTGCGCCCACAGGTCTCATAACCCAGATCCTGGAGATCCACCTGCACCTGCTTACTGGCCTGCTGCACCGACGTCTCTGCTGCAGAGAGAGGAGGAAGAGGAAAACTCTTGCATTAAAAACTTTTCTGCCTGCATCTGATTTTTATCAACATGTCTGGATGTGCTCCCTGAGACTCACTCAGTAGGTCCCTGTAGTCTTTCAGCTGTTCTGCCTGTGCATGCACCGTGGCCTCAGACACCATCAGCCTCTCCTGCAGCTCCCTGTTCTCCTGGTGGCTCAGGGCCAGATCAGAGCGTAGGCGGGCTGCCTGTTCACGGAGATCGTCCTCTATATCCTGCCACAGAGCTCCTGCGTCACCGCTGTCACCACCAGACTCGACCTCCTACACCAAGACGGTGATATATTCGGTGCTTATGCAGGTTTTATCAAAGTCACACTTGATATACTGTAATTACCTTTTAAAGCAGCACTGTGTAAAATTTATTGTCATCTACTCAAGGCCAACTCTTTGTCTGTTTTGTGGTTTCTAACATCATGCTAGAACAGTAATAGATTTGATGACGTTGGCTGAGTTCTGGGACGGCGCACAAACACAAGAGTGCTGACAAGTATGCAGGAAGACAAGGAAACAATGGAAATGTGGAAAGTTACATAATATGAAAACAGGGCAAAACTGGGACTAAAGTGCCTCATATTTTAATATGTAGACCATATTTTCAGATGGAATAGTTACACCGTGCTGCTTGAGATGGATAATGAGTTACCGTCTCAGCCTGGTGAGCGTTACGATGGCACGTTTGGGCGTCCAGGTCCAGCGTCTGTGGCCGCGTGCAGTGCCTCTTCCCCTTCCCATCACTCACACTCACATCTGGAGGACCACGCTTGCCAACGAGTGACAGAGATACTTCCTCCTCCTCATATTCTTCTTCCGCTTCTTCCTCAATATACTCTTCCTCCTCCTCATCCTCTTCTTCCTCTTCCCGGTTCAGACTCCTGTATGCGCGTTCTCTGCGTGTCCCCAGAACTCCAGCTTGTCCTTGGCTTTCTTTCAGAGCCCGGCTGTCCTGCTGCAGCCTCTGCAGTGCACTCCTAGGAGAGGAGGAGAGACAAACGACGTGTCGAATCAGTTTCAATGCTTCAGATGGGAAAAAAAACAGATGTGCGTTTCAATATATTGTGCCAAAGAAGTAGCATTTTAAAATCATATCAGAAAGTTCACAGTATTTCTGTGAGTTTCACCTTCCTTACTAAAAGCCATTGTTTGGATTTAATTGTCTCCCCGGAACGAAGGAGTCTGACACAGAATGCTAGTGAGTCATGACTGACAATGGTGAAGTTGTTTTGCTCAGATTTTGGACATGCTTTTGTTTGCTTGACTAATATCTTCCCACTGGAGGAAGAGCTGCAGGTGAGCCTTTGTCCAGGGGCCATGGAGTTCTAGCTACAGTCCTGGGTGTTGTTACCGTTTAGACAAAGACTATTACAGAGACTCAGAGGGAAACAACACCAACAACACAACCTCTGTCGGAGAATTTCACATGCTGTGCATCGGAGAATTTTCCATAAAGTTTGTAAAATACGCACCTCATCTGAGCTCTGGAGGAGTACCCATCCCTCTCCAGCTGTGTCTTTATTTCCTTCAGCTCGCCTTCAAGTGTCTTTGCTTCCTCGGGCTGCTGTGTGTCCGTCTTTCCCGCAGCCTGCTGGGATTTTACCAGAACGGAGGCCAGACTGTGGGCTGTCACTTTATCATCGCCCTCCTCTATGCTGTCCGAGAACTCGTCACTGCTGCCGTCTTCATCGTCTCCCTCCTCTTCCTCTGTGCTGAGTTCTGGAAACAGAGGAACCATGTAAGAAAAATATCCACTTGCTTTTTTTCTGTTATTTCACGATCCAATATTTGTTATTTTTCCCTCCTTGTCTCAAACTTCCACTTGCTCTCTGCTCCACGTCTCCCTTCTACCGTTCTGTTCCACTGAATCACCACTTTGGAAGTCATGGGACTTAAGGGAAATGTTATGTCATACGTTGCTAGTTAGCCAAAAACACACTCCAGCCCAATGTGTGTGTGTGTGTGTGCCTGTGTGGCAGACAAGTGCTTGTTACTGAAACAATGTAACATGGAATACTGAACAATGTGTCCTACCATTAAATATGCTGCCATTGTATTTACTTTAATGAAGGAAAAACACTAAATACTTTCAAATGTGGAAATACACAAACACACACACACACACACGCACGTGGATAACGGTGGACAGTCGGGAAGCAGAGAATTAGTGGAATGTAGCTGGCAGGAGTTTCAAAGAGTTGTTTTACATAAGAGGCACTCATGATACACATCAGATACACACATGGTGCGCAGTACTAAATGTGAATCATACATGGATCTGTACTATAATCTGCAGTTATCCAGGCCACAGCTGGGCGTTGTTGTGGAAAGTTCCAGAACAGTTCATGACTATAAACTTCACCCCTGAAACTGCTTTGTGTCACTAATGAGAGGGCAGCAGATTCATGTGGAGGATTATTATTGATTGAACAATGTGCATCGTAAGCTAAACTCATTGAATGTGGGCCCTCTGTTTACACAATATAATGTGACCACTGTCACAATGAGCACTGCAGGGAACTTGGATGTTTGTTCAGTGTACCGGCTCATTTTGTATTTGTGATAAGATTATAAATAAGAAATATGACTCAAAGTGCTTCAGAGACTTGTGTTATGGTTGTGAACTGTAACCGGTACATTACATTAGAACAGCCATGCAGACACGAACACCATGCTGGAATCTCATGCACGAGGGAGCAAGGACGTCAACAAACACTCATTTGGAGTGATGATATCTGGCACTACGCTGTATATGACTGTTTATAAACGTGGAGATGTACACAGTAATGTTCCAATACATTTATGGTATGTACTGTGTATCCTGGACTATGGACAGAACTATGGGACGGGAGGCTAAAGACATCAGGAGACACTGCAGATTAAAGTTATAAAGGGAAAAAAGTTGGGATTTCCCACCTAAAGACAAGAAAGAAAAATCCATAACAGAAGTGCTTTTAACCAACAGCCAGCACATTTTTTATTTTTTGTTGCATTTACAAAAAAAGAAGTTTGGACAAGGATTCTGTTTTTGAGCATAGATGAGATAAGGGCACAAATCCCAATAAAATGTATATCCTACCTATTACTAATATTGAATGTTATATTAAAGACGTACTACATGTTAATCTCATGTGATTAATAGAGAGCATAGTGCAGACAGTTACATCATTTGCTGTTTTGTTTTTTTTTCTGCTATCTGGGTGCAAAGCTGAGCTGACTTTAAACAAGCAGAGTTACTACATAAAATAAGCATCATAACTGATCACCATTAAGTACAGTGAAGCGGCAGCGACAGCGGGCTTCATGCGTTTCCTTCAGATTAAACTGCTTCTTGGGTTTGCCACATTTATACACTGGGCCTGGACTAATTGTGCGCATAGAGGTACAAAGAGATGATTAAAAAAAAAAAATCAAACAATGAATGGTGAGACATTTCAAGGCTCGAGTTTCTCCACACCACATGACATCACGGTAATGTAGGTAAGGCTGGTGAGACAGTACGCAAAAATGGCGATACGGAAACAATCGCACTGCAACGCAATACGCAGGCAGTTCTCAGAAAACAACATAAAACACATTAATACCACACAAAATATATTAATAATAATAAATAAAAGTCTAACTTTGCATTGTTGCCACATGATAAGAGGTTAATTCTGTACAGGCGACTGCTCGTGTGAATCGTGCTTGTGCTGTTTGGTTGAAGCTGTCTGAGGGACGAGAGTCTGATTGATGTTTCAAACACAAGTGATTAGATTGTATCTGATCACGAGTAATTCAGGTGCAATTACATAACTTACTCTGTACCCGCAGACAGCTTGGAGTGATTCTCTGGTGATTTCACAATGTTCATGGTTTTCAGCACATTCTTGTGCGAGCTAGGTCACTGACATTGACTTTTTGTAAGGTGCAGCGTTCTGGAGATATTTGGCATCCCCCTGATAGGATAGGATCCCTGTGCTGACACATTGAAAAGCCACTAAAAACTACTGTACGTGAAGTTATACGTTTAATTAGATACAAGAAACTTTGTAGCAATATACATGCAGGGCGTCGTAAGGAAAAATAGTACCATATAGCACAACAAGCTACACGAGATACGTTCAGCTTTTACTGTGGAATAACTTTACAAGCAGCAGCAGGCAGAGGGGACCTGGTAAGAGAATGTTAAATTTCTCTAGAATGCTCCAAAAACAATAAACGTCAGTGACCTAGTTCAGCTGTAAATGACATGAAAGTTCTGTAAATGTGCCAAACTTTCACTTTAATTTCACACAGGGAGCGCCTTTTTACTCGACAGTGCAGTAGTGAGTGCATCACACAGCGTTAGTGACCGTGCCCCCAGCAGCCCTGGAGGCTGGACCCTGCCCCTCCCCACCTCCAAAGTCAGGCTGCCTCTTTGCTGCCTTTTCCAGCATCAGGGCCATGTTAGAGGTCCTGGAAAGGACCTCCTCCAGCTGCCCCCGGAGTGCCTGAACTGAGTCTAGTTCAGTGTGCAGGGCCTGGATCTTCTCTGAGCTGCTGTGAGGTGAAGACGGAAGAAGAAGAGTTTTACACAGGAAAAAACAAAAAACCCACAGCACTGTCAGTCACTTAATTTACAAGAAACCGGGATGACACACGAGTTGAGTGATGCTGCCCTACCTGTCAGTCTTGCTGTGAATGTGTGTGAGACTCTGATATAATCTCTTCTCTGCCTTCAAGGCATCATTCAGTTTGTGGTATTCTGCCACAAGCTGCTCCAGCACACCCTGTGTCAGAGGAGGGAGAGACAATGGTTGCATGCTAAAAAGACCTAAACGTCTACTAGGGAAATTGGCAGCGAATTAATTAAAAATCCTACTTGGTGATCTGTGGTGTCCTTGTTGGCCTGCTGATGAGCCAAAGACAGGCGCAGGTCAGAGAGCTCCTTCTGCAGGGGAACACAGAATGAGATTACTTAATGTAACGCATCAGCAATTGGTGTGATAGCTTAGTATAAAACTTGTATTATGCTGTGATTACATTATTTCAAATGTCTTGTATACATATTAATGTAATAGATATTTACAAATCATAGCATGTCTACTCCAAACATGGATTGTTTGCGTAGTAATTAGCGTGCCTAAGTGTCGTGATTGTGTAAACAAAGATACCTGAGCCTCCCTCTCCTTCTTCAGTACCAGCTGCAGCTCCTCATTCATGGCCTTTATCTCTGCCTCTCTCTCCTTTGTGGAGGGCTCCATTCCATCTTCTTGACCCTGCATCAGCTCCTAATGGATCACATTCACACAGTCAAGATTGGACGTACTGAAGAGGGAGGAAGTGAGAATGAAAGTACAGTGAAATGTGTGAACAGACACCTTGATAAAAGCCTCCTTCTCTTTGAGCAGACTCCGCAGATGTTCTGTCTCTCCTCCTGTCGCCCTCTCCTTGTCCCGTCTCAGCTGACACAGCTCCTGCTCCCTCGACGACAGCAGGCTTCGGAGCTCCTGCAGCTGGTGCGTCCGCTCGCTAATCACCAGGGACAGCCTATAGGAGCAGTCCTGGCAGGGCGGGAAAAGTGGTGCTTTTTGATTAAATTGACCCGGTATTGAAATTTATGGACAATTTTAAGTCTTGATATTGACATACCTGCAGGTACTGGTCTTTGGAGCTCAGCGTGTTAAGCAAGTCCTGGACCTGCACTTGGTGTTCGTTCGATTGGCGACTGCGGTCAGATAAAACCTCCTGGAACAGCTTCTCTTTGAGAGCCAGTCGAGCCTTTAACTCTTCCACGACGTCACAAGGCCCGGCATGAACTCTGGCAACGAGGGCGGCGGTCAGCTCCTAAAGGCAAACACACACGCACACACACACACACACAGAGAACAAAACATGAGGCACAAAAAAGGCTGTGGCTGCACACATAATGCATTTATAAACGGTCAAACAGGTTTGACCAGTTGGACCTGTTTCTCAATGCTATAAAAAATATGAGCGAGTTGAATTAGACATTAGATCAAAGGCTGATGTGCGTGTGCGTATGCGTTACCTGTGTCTCATGGCTGCGTGTCTGCAGAGCCGCCTGTAGCTGGCTAATAATGGTGTCTTTCTCTCTCAGAGCACTCCTCTCCTTCTCCTCATTCTGCTGCTTCAGCCACTGGAGGTTCCTGTAGGCCTCTGCAGCCTGTTCCAGCTCCATCTCTTTACCTCGCACCAAAGCATCCACACTCTGACGGAACCATAGAACCAGGATTAACAACCAGAAATGCTACAAAGATCAGAGCAGGGCTGGCGGCAAAGAGTTTGACCTTTCAAAGGTCATCAAATGAAGGTGTCAGTGCTGGGTGTGATTGAAGAGCGTTTGTACCGTGATGGTCTCCTCGTTGTTGGACAGGATGCAGCGGAGTCTGTCCAGATCTCGCTCCTTCTCCCTGAGCGCCAGCTGTAGCTTCCTCACCTGATCCTCGCGCTCCTCCAGGCAGTGGAACTTGTCATCGATGGAGCGCTGCGGGAGCACGGCAAGACAAAAGAAAATCACACTACAACTCTGAAATACGTTGTGTGTTTTCATGACATTTCTGTGTGTGTGTGTGTGTGTGTGTGTGTGTGTGTGTGTGTGTGTGTGTGTCTTACTTCCAGAGCTCTGTCTCTGTCTTTAATGCGCTCCCTTAGTTTCTCCAGCAGTGCATCTCTGGGTTTGGAGCCTCCCGTAGACTCCAGCATCTCTGAGTACTCCTGCAGGGGAACGCATTGTTAGACAAGAAATCTGTGTGTCTGCCTGTGTGTAACATGTGTCTAAGTTTGTTGCTGTTACCTCTAACTGACTCTCCTTGTCCTGCAGAGAGTGTTTGAGCTGCGAGATGCTTCTGTCTTTCTCCTGAAGCACAGCTAGTCTCTCTGCCTCGCTCTCCTTCAGAGCTGCTTCCTTAGTCTGGAGCTCTGAACGTGTTTTCTGCAGGGCACAGCGCAGGTCCTGCAGCAGAACGACACGTGATGTTACACACTTTGCCCTGTGCCTCTTGCTGGGATACACACAGCTTCGAAACCTCACCGACCTGGTTGTGTTTCTCTGTGACTTCTCTGTGCTGCAGTGCCTCCTCAAGATCAGAACCCAGTCTGTCTTTGAACCGAACCAGATCATCTCCTTGTCTCTGGCTCTGTCTCAGGCTCCTCTGGCTGGCCTCAAGCTCCAGACCCAGGGAGAAAAGGGAACTCTGCACCCCCACCAGCTCGTCCTGCAGCTGGGCCAAAGTCAAGGCCTCGTTGACCCCCTCTTGAGCCTGGAGAAGGAATGACCACACAAAGGATGAGATCCAATTCATTTGCTGATGAGCGAGGCCCAAGGAATTCTCACTCCTCGATCGGGGCTCACCTTGGATTGCGAGAGCTGGTTGTGATGGGCCATTTCTTGCAGCTTACACAGCGTGGCGTTCTGCCCTTCAAGCAGCTGGTACAGCTCCTGGGCCTGTAGGGTAGAATAAATCGTAAGTATGAGTGGATGGATAACAAAGAAAGAAAGAAGAAAGAAAGGAGAAAGGAGAGAAGGAGAGGGAACCCGAACTGGAATCCTGAAAGTTCTCTGTTTTGAGCAAAGGAGTACTTAATAAAGGCACACATAATACTTCATAGCAACGCCGTGTTACTGTTTGGGTGTACTATTTTCCAAACCACAAATGATAAAACAGGGCTCTCCCAAAGTAATGACATAACTTAGTGCATGCAGCCAAGAATTTCTTTATGCACGAAACGAACACAGGACAAAGACTTAGTCTTGGCCTCTGTCCTTGATCTCACATAATATACGTCTGTTCATCCATCATTGTACGCACAACAAAGAACGGAATGAACAAACACCTCGCTGTCTTTGGTGCTGATGGACTCATTCAGGCCCTGGATGGTTCTCTCCTGACCGTGAGCAGCTTGGCGGATTGAACGCAGCTCACACTCCATCTCGTTCAGCTTCTCCTGTAGCTTCTACAGGCGGAGAGGAAGAGAGGAATGAGGAAATGAATCCCGGAGCTGCTTACGACAAACATGATGACGTTCTTCATTGATGTGCCGTACCATATTATTGGCCTCGCTCTCGTGGATCTTGGCTTGAAGAGACTGGACCTGAAGCTGGGCCTTCTGCAGTTCACTGACACACTGACCAGCCGCACACTCATATTGGTTCAGCTGGCTCTGCTGCTCCTCAACAAGACTCTGTAAAAGCCAAAAACAAGCATTTACTGTTTGTTTACTGAGACTTTTGACCAACTCCTGCAGCTGCTTTATCCATCTGAAAGAAATTATTGTGCGGGCTGACAATAAACTGGACTCAAATCGTTCACTTCAGGCTCTAAAACCATCACGGCAGATTGCGTAAAGAGTGTATAACAGTCTAAAAACCCTGCTCGTATGTGTGTAAAAATCAACGCCCCGGCCAGCATCTTGTGAGTATGTGTGAGTGAGTGTGTGTGGCTGGGTTTGTAAGTGCTCTCTGCTGCTGTTATCTTTACATATCCTAGATGCACAAATACTCTACAGGAAGGACAAACTCTCAATGACCTCATTTGACGTCTGAGTTCGAGAGACTGTTAGAGATGACTACACTCTGTCTTTTCTCCAGATCTAAAGCAGGTTAACATTTCTGAATAGTTTTGCTTTCACTTCCTGCTATCCAACCAGTGTTGAGATGACACGGTGGTCTGATGTGTGGATCGTTCTGCCTCAGGGGCATTCTGTGAAAGTAGGCCAATAGTGGTGTGAGTCTCTCCATATCTAACCTACTTCAATCAGCACGGCCAGAAGAGGCAAACACTCACTGCAAGCTGGGTTATTAAATATTCTAAGAGTTTGCGATGTTCTGGGACAAATCACAAACACGTGAAGAACCCCTGAAATGATGGAAAATTCCCCAGGATGTGAACTCTGACACTGATACTTGCTTTTTACAGGAGGCAGAATTGCCATGTCTTCCTGTCTCAAACCAGAAAAAGAGGACATGCTGGTTTGCCTCACCATAGATCTGTAGCTGCTGACACCAAACTATAGTCAGGTCACACAAGGAGCTGTAAAATATGCTTCTCTTTGCCTTTGGAATTTAGTTTGCTGTCGTTATAAAGGTACACGTGACTTTATACATTTTTAGCCTTAGACAAAGTGACCCTATGATATGTTTATCATAGATCACAATCACTATATTTCTACATATTTTTAGAATAATCGCTGTGTGGGATTGGAATTAGATATATTTGAGCGCGATATTCATTTCAGATTTCAGCCTGGAACAATTTCTGGCTCTTTAAATGTGGAAATAATAACTACAAAACTCAACACAATTTCAACGGTGCGCCTCACTCATTCTCACCCACACATCTAGCAGTAAAGGTTATGAGTTAAGGCTTCACTGAGAGGCTGCAGGCGGGATGTAAGAGACTCACAAGTGGATTACAGCGGCAATCAAGCTAAAATATTAATAGAGGAATAGTTATGTAGCGCTCCAACAGTAAATCCTGCTGGGTTGGTTCTCTCTGAATTCCAGTTTCGTCCTTCTGCTGTAGTACTCAGCACCACCCTCGTGCAGGTGTTTTACCTGATGGGGACGGGGGGGAGGATACTCTTTGTAAACATCTTCCCATACATCCTCCACATCAGCAAGGTTCAGATCCCCGTCCACCCCCACATCCAGTCTGATCAGAGGGGTCTCCAGCTCAGGCGTTTGCATGTCACTGTCTTTTTCTTCGTCCAGCACTCCGTATGATATTCCCAGATCGGGATAATGGAAGCTCAGCCTTGTGCCCCCATTACGGGGGCTCCGTCTGAGCAGCACCGGCAGCTTGCTCCCCTTTGGGCTCTGGACTGGCCGGTACACAGTATAATTCTGGAGCAAACACAGAGCCAGTGATAGGCTGGGACCAGGTGAGCTTTGGCCAACGGGGGCCCCTATGTGCTCCTCAGAGAGGGAGTCAGATATCTGGTCATCGACTGGATCCCTGGAGGAGCCCAGGGCTCCCTCGGTTTCTGCTGTTGGGTGGACGTATTCTTCAGCCGTCTCCAGAGATCCTACAGAGGGACTGGAGCTGACTCGGCCAGCCAGGGTCCGATCGCTGTCTGACGTCCGTGAGAGGTCCTGAGAACCAGGGACCAGCGTCAGAGAGGAGGGGGGTTCTTCTTCTCCGCTGCCACCTTCTCCAATCACACTCCCTCCCACCACACTGGCTGAGTATCTGGTTGACGGCCCACAGGAGATACTCCGTGCCAGCTTCCTGGGAATCTTACAAACAGCTTCGTAATCAGAGTCTGGAACCCGCCAGTAGGAACATCCCCGACATCTCCTTGGAGTGAAGGACACACAGCGGTGTGATCCTGCAAGTGTAACCTCTGAACCTGGTGCAGCAAAGACCTGGTGGTGGTGGTGGTGATGGTGGCAATCCAGTCCGTCTTCAGCCCAAGACTCATACATAGAGTAAACCAGGTCGTCCTGGAGTAGAGCACAATACTTAGCATGCGTAAGACCTGACATGTCCACCATCCCATCTCCTGGGCCTTCTCCGCCTCCATCCCCAGGCACCACTACAGGGCCCTCCTCCGAGTTAGTTTTCTTGTAGAGCCCGCCAATGCAGTGCCTGAGCCGATGTTTCTCTAAGAGGAGGCGCTGCAGCCGTTCGATGGACAGGGCCTCCACGCGAGCGATCACCGTGTCGAAGCGGTACATCCGGTGCAGCATGAAGGTGCACTTGGAGCAGGCGAACTCCCCTCTGCCGTCCCGGGTCAGATCCTGGCCCAGGGCATAAGACAGCAGCACCTGGAGGTTGAGTTTGGAGGCCGGATGGAAGATCCATCGCCGTTGGTTACCACAGAGCTCCCGTCCACAGATACGACACGTCTCCTTCATCTTTAGATCGAGCATTCCACAGACGTGATACAAATTTGAAAATACTACGATAGCTTCTCGTGCCAAAGCACAAAATCTGATCAAATGAAAATTGCTTTGGTCATTTATCAAAATAAACTCATTTCATGTGTGAGAATCTTTGTAAATGTCCACGAGGAACTTGTGGCAGCATTCGTCACAATGCCATTTTGTACACTCCCTGATCAACAGATCAATTAACTGTGAACCTAATCAGTGGTTGCAGCTGAAGTCCACGTTCAATCCGCATAGAATATTCATAAATCTGAGCACCTTTACGGCACTAGGTATCATTCAGATGAAGAATGGAAAGGTGGCAGTGACATTTGTGCTTGTAATGTTAAATCGACTGGCTTGAGGTAGGTGAGAAATCGTCCGTGTTCGTGGAGATCTGGTCTGAGAGCAGACATCAAGTAAAAAAAAGCAAACAAACGGATGCTGTTGTCATCCATCAGTCCATTGGTCGGGCAGGTGCAGCAGGAATATGGCGCACGGACTCCAAAGTGCGTTCATATCGCCCATCATTTGTGTTTCCTCTGTTCGTCACCCCGCACTTCTCTGCATCTCTCCGCTGTCACGAACACGCGAGTCACACAGGCGAGCCTCCGCTCTCATCACGCCCGGGGAACGCGTACAATCCGCCGGCCTTCACGCGGAAGCGGACGAGAGGCAGCAGCGTCCGGAGAAAAACGTTCGAGTCCCGCGCCGGTGTTCGAGTCCTCAAAGAGCCTTCATTCATTCCACAGCCGTGACGATAGAGCTGACAGACCGGGTAGAAAGACACTCCGAAGCCCGGTCTTCCCCCGCTGCTGTCCGCGAACCACCGGATAAAGATGTGAGTGCCGGAACGAGACCTGCAGCATCGGAGCGAACCATTCAGGGAGAGCGGGGGGAGGAGGAGCCCGGTGCGGATGCGCAGGAAGACTCACCCGGTTACTATCAAACGCCATCGCAATTCATTAATACAATATTAATTTTTCACTTGACAATAAATGTTACTCAGTTGGATAACAAGGGTATTGTGGATGTATCGATACAGAAACGGAACAAGTTTCCCCCCGATAGACTGAGACTTGGTCCAGCCCACTCTGCTGAGCTCTGTCCGCCTGACTGAACAGGTGAAACGCTTGGTAACCTTGTAACATTAGTGACGCTCTGTAAAACTCAAGAAGTCAGAGAGCACTCTATTTAACATAAACATGTTTTCTTTAAGCCAATAATTTTAAAACCATACTCTAAATTGTATCTTCCAAAGAGCGGTTTGAAAAGCCATAGTAAAAGTACAGATATTACTAACAATATTAATGGCCTTCTTCCATTTAGATGTGACGGTGAGTGAGCATGTAACCACAAAACCAGAGTCCTGGTGCCGGTAAGCCTAAATGGAGCACAACCACTATCCACATTTGATTTACAATATATTGTTGAGAGCTTTTCTTGACCTAATTTTTACAGGCTACACATTCGTTTAGAAATCAATAATCAGTAGCACTGGGAGCCTCAGTGTTGCCATCTAGTGCTGTGGCAAAATGTCTTCAAGATGACATTAAAGGACGACCCCTGACAGTGAGAACGATGGAGTGATGGAAAAGAAAAGAGGACGCGGTATCCCATGATTTTCATATTGCATCCTGCAAATGCCTGGCAGTAATCCTAGACAGCAGGCGCGATCCAATGTTTCAAACAGATGCATGATCTGCATGGCATCCGTCCTGCATATGCATGTTCGTTTATGAGATAACATCAAGTGCAAACCTCGACCCTTTCCCCTGTAAATTCACTCTTCCCCACAACAAGGTTATTGTTGTTGTCCTAATATCAGAACAATAGTCTGACTGTGTGACAAACAGGTCACTGTCTTGCATTGTTCTGTACGGGGCAGGTTTATCTCCACAGTGATGCAAATGTGCACAAACAGATGGTCAGACAATGCAGCATCCAGCACAGATAACCAAGTAAATATTTACTGTGTATTCAGCCCACAAGCTATTGATTGTAAATCCGATGCTAGAATTCGCCTGAGGCTGCAGACAGCCAAAAATATATTGGTAAGGTGGGCATAAAGTAATAATCTAAACATTTGTACATACATGTTTGTGCAAAATACAGGCCAAAGTTATACACAATGCAGCGATCGCTCTGCTGTTCTGTAAAAAGACAGCATTCACATGATACGTTTCTCCCATTCATCCCCTTTGCACTCTCCCTTTCTCCAGGCAGTGAGCCCGTCTTAATGGGTGGGGTGTCTGGGGAACTAATTAAGAGCTCTTATGACGGCCGTCTGTCTGAAACAACACAACTTGATATCAGTGTTGGGGTCGCTGAGCACCGAAAGGTCAACCTGACCTATGGACAACCCATCTGAAACCAGAGTCGCTAAACTGCTAACCAGCAGATGCCTGCATGAACACACGCACATATGAAAGACGGCACCTCGTGGGAATGTGTACAGATACACACACACACACACACACGCACACACACACACAGAGATAAGCAAGATTTGCAGTCACACTGATCTTCACATGATCTCTTTTGAGCTTTCGGAGAAAACAAGCATTTAAACTGCAGTTCAGCACAGCTTAACACTTTCTCTCACTGTTGCATGGTTTTAACGGATGAATCGTACTTGAGACTCACATTTTAGAATAATTTCACTGCAACAAAAGACAATAACTTCATTTAAAGCTACAGAATGTAGGAGAACCAGTAGTGGCATGTCATTTCTTTAAGAGACTTGATGATTTGGAACCAATATATTTCTGTTTTATACGTCTATTTGCTATCTCTCACATAGACGTAAACACAAACTGAAGGTCTGCCATGTCAAATGTCCCATGACCTGATCTATACCCCATTATTTCCTCCTAATAATAGTTCAACGTTTATGTATGTCTGAGTCATTTCTTTTTATTGTGTTGCCCATGTCCCAATCTAATATTAAATGCTGTGACACATACAGTAAAGTTCAGATTCTCACACACACACGCATGCACACAGTGTGAAATCTGAGCAGGCTGTTGAGTACATTTGCATCCCTCCATCAACAGTCATTTACAAGTTAAAATACTTGTGGAGGAAACGTGAAAACAAAACTCTACTTCCTTTAAGAAACCCAACAACCCAACAAACAAACATCACACACGATACTGCAATCATAAGGGCCAAAGCAGTGCAAACAGAGGAAGAAAGGTACTGTGATAGTACTCTGATGCTAACTGTGGTATTGATCTGGGGAGCTAACTATAGGTAATGATTCACCAAAGCACTGTGGGCCAGGCGAGCTGCTGTCAAGGCAGCGATCGCTCTTCATTTGTACTTTCATTATACACCAGCAGAGAAATGTGTCCTTGGGGGCGTCGACGCAGCAACAGGCTGGATATTTAATGACATTTTGGCACTCTGTGTGATGAGCTGAACCTTCTGTGAGGTTCAACTGTACTTCCACACTGATCCATCTATCACTGCTTTAATAGGCCCACATGGCACTGAGGTGTTAGCGTGACGTTCTCCTCCTAACTTCGTTAGAGTGCGATGTACATTTTAATCAACGAATGCCCGTATATCACATTCATATCCTGGATCAGATTACGTATTGGAAACGCAATGAAGCTCCGGCTCACCGTAAGATTTGGTTCTGCTGAGACACGGTTAACAGTTGGCCCTTTCATCTATTTTAAACATAATGATCTTCCTGTTCTTGCCTAACAAAGAGTGTTTGTTTGGCTTTTACACGTTCTGCAGAGATAATGCTCGTGTTGGTTATATTTTTAATCGCTGCCTCTTTTCCGTTCGCTTAATATGACAAAATTGGTCGGTTAGACTTATTTTGTTGGCTCTTTGGCGAATTCATGTGCTTAAATAGTCTATAAAGTAAAACATTTGACTCATATTGGTATTAAAGTTGACAGTGTTATTACTTCCTTCACTGCCGGCTGCTTATGTTTTTCATTACATTATATAAATATGTCCACAGCAGCGGTTTAGGGAGGCTTAGAGTCTGACATTCATTATGGTGCTTCACTGACACACAGTGGAGAATATTATAATAACAGGTGTAAAGTTATTGTAACAGTCCTGATTTTAGCGTTTATAAATAATATGAAAATATGAGACGTTCATACCTGCATCTCCTGTTCGATGCGTAGCCTCTCACGACCCAGCTCCTCCTGATAGAACTGTGGGCATTAACAGAAAAGGAGAAAATGAATACGCAACAAAGATGTCAACGATTAAACATCACACAGTTGCAGGAGATTAACTAGAAGGGAACATTTTTTGACACTTAGACGAACACGGCGACACAGCGTTAACAGATTTGTCCAGGTGACACCTCGCTCTGACGTGTGAGTCGTGGTATGTGTGTACTGTGCAAGCTATATGAATAGCTGTTAAAATAAGGCTGAGGAATGTCACATATGCCGGCTTCAGGGTGGAATGACGGGATTAATCTGGTGTGGTCACGATGGTCCGACACAGACCACGGTATGCTGGATTATTATTAGAAAGGCTCATAACAATTGTAGCAGGACGTGGTTACATCTTACATTTTGTTGTGTACGTACCTCCACGTCTTTGTCTTTCTGCAGCAGAGAGGAAGAGAGCTCCTCCACTTGACCCTCCAGCTCTCCCACCCTGTGTGTGAGTGTCGTCTTCTCTCCGCTCAGCTCTGAGATGAGGGCCTCCTTGGCCTGGAGTTCTTTAGTCAGCTCCTCTATCATCCTGCTCACAGACAGATGTTGAGTCAGTCGCACAGGGAGATCAATCAATAAGTAACACGCTCTCGATTTAACAACATTTCTTATTTAGGTCTGTTTCTGTATGTTCTGGAGACATCTGATGTTCATTTATGAAGGCCTTTGAACAGACCCTTATAGTAGATTATTACAGGTAAAGTCTATAAATCCATAAGATTCTAGGCCTAATTGAAGGCCTCATAATTGAATGTCAAATATCTTCACAATGCTTCAATGACACAAACTGGCACGGGAGCATCGATCTAAGTGGCTTTCTTCGTGTTGATGCACCTGTCTTTATTGGTGTTGGATGGGGAGAGGATGATGGGAGGCTTCTCATCCTCAGGAAAATCCTCCATGGGGGTGTCTAGGGAGAGCAGGGACGCGTGGGAGTGCGATCCAGCCAGCGAGGCCATACGTTCAGCCTCGCTGCGTGCAAGCTGGGCCTCCTGGAACACACACACACACACACACACACACACACAGACATGAGGTGATTTGGGAATATTGGGAACCTGTGCCGCAATTTCCCACGCACAGGGTGTGAGTGGACCGACCTCCTGCAGGAGCTGAATCTTGGTCTCCAGCACTTGCTGCATGTGGTCGATTTCCTGCTGTCTCTCCTGACACCGTCTCTGCAGCTCCGCCTCATTGTGATTGGTTAAGCTCTCCGCTGTGGTGCTGTTAAACAGAAGCAGAGCGTGTCACCACGTATGTCAAACACTATAATCAGAAACCATCAGAAGTTGCTTTCTAGGGGCGGGAATCAGAGCCAAGAAATGATATGATGTCATCAGCCTCCTGTCTCCTGCTATGTTTGTCTTGAGATTCCTGACACACCCCACTCATAGCAGAGAGTGACCACCCCCACCCCCACCCCTGGTTTTATTTTGGTGCTCAGCCAGACG
The DNA here is from genome assembly GCA_900303265.1 of Brotula barbata. Classification (NCBI taxonomy): domain Eukaryota; kingdom Metazoa; phylum Chordata; class Actinopteri; order Ophidiiformes; family Ophidiidae; genus Brotula; species Brotula barbata. The sequence continues at coordinate 63,424 of OMNV01012553.1, forward strand.
TTATTGTTATAGATGTGGAGGGTTTGAGTTTTTTTAAGCACACATTCAGTCTACATGTGAGCGATATCTGATTTGTGTACCTACGTCATAATTCTCTAAATGTACACTTGAAATGACGTTGGTGCGTAAATGAGGGCCCGATCACCGAGGCAGAAGTAAAGCTGAAGTATTTTGGGTGGTTGGCAGCTGAATTTATCACCTAGAATCACCGCCATTCGCTCATAAAACGCCATGTGACACGAGCACTGACACGGTTGTTGTTGTGTTCTATTTATTTTAACCTTCAAGATCTTTATTTTGTTTTCACGCTGTAGTCACTGGCGTTTAAACCACAATCTCATCAAAAATGGAGTATGTGACTTTGATTTTGGTCTGGACTGAGTCATGTGACCTGCACTGCTATCCCGAGGCTTCGTCTTCCTCTCCGATCGATGAGTATCAAGAGGGCGGGGCCACGTGTACAAATGTCATTCAGACAGGTCCTCCACAGAACTGAGAAAGTGAGACGTGAACTTCTCCTACGCGTCTCATGACATTGTTTCTCACACTCCTTGGACTGCAACTGTCCAAGCATCTGCCTGTATCACTTAGTCAGTCAGCAGCGCATCCCAGAATTCCTGCTCCCAAAATTGGCACCGCCACTCTGTCGCCATGAGTCCTGGTCTGGTTCAGTCTATATACATTTTTAACTCTGTCTGTCCACCACATGCAACAGCTCAAATAACTGGGATATTTTGAACCGGTCTGAGTAACGCTGCTGTCCCTCCGTCTCAGGGACAAATGTCCTTTAGGTGAAGGTTAAGCCTCTGAGGACAGCCTGGGTTCTGGTCTTTTGGAGCGTGTTGAGACCTTAATCTGTCAACATTAGACACTACATGCTAACAAGATCAAATATAAATGCAACAGATTTTTAATTCGATTTTCAAAACATTAACATTTAAAGCGACATGTTGAGATGATAAAGACATCTTTGGGACTTACAGGGCTTTGTCCAGAAGCTGCTGTTTCTCGTGGAGCTCCTGCTTCAAGCTCTCTACTTCCACTTTCAGCTCGATGTTCTGCAACAAAACAAGAGCGGCAGAGTCAAGCGACCAAGCAGCAGCACTCTTATCCTCCCCATGACGGAACTGTCAGAAGACGAGTCATGGGAATTACTTCACATTAACAGATTCATCAACGTTTGTGACCGTACACATCTTGTGATCGTTTTGTTTTTATCAGGTCTTTTGCATATTAGTAGAAAGGAACATTTTTCAACATAAGCATACACCGGCAGCAATAAGACAAAAATAATGACTTGATTATAATTTGCCAAGTTTACTCATGAGTCACAAAGATAGGTATTGTCAAAAAATGTCAAGAAAACACTTGCCAACATGACAACATAAAAAGATAAATTAAGTCAGCCTTAATACAAACGTTAACACAGGAGTCTGAATGGTTGAAAAATAATGTTTGAAATAATTTCTGAATTTAAAACTATGATCGAGATCTGCCTCAAATCCACCTTAATGTTCCATGGATCATATTTAAAAAACTGAATTATTGTGCAATTATAAGAAGTGTACTTCACCAGAGTATCCAAATGAGATACTACACACTAATACTACACGTATAGTATACACTGTGCACATGCATAATGTTGCACACTGACATAATGCACAAAAAACTATGACGCATCGATGCCACAAAAAACATACTTGAACATTACCCATCATTCTCTAATTTTGTCTGCTGCGTGGATGGGGGTGGTGTGTGTTGTGTATCAGTACAGAACATCTGTGTGTGCTGCCATGGCTGGTATATTTAGACCAGTAGAATCCAGGGCAGCTCAAACACTTAGCCCTGAGGCCAAAGGATAAACTCCACAGTTTGTTTACCTGCTCTGGGCCACTAGGGGCCCCTTAAGGGCCAATCAGGGCTCGAAGACCTTTTCTATGGGACAGTGGATTTGAACGGTGGGAAACATGGGGCTCATTCTTTCCATTCTGACCTTAGACTGGAGGGAGAGGACAGTTTATCTGTTTCTCTGCTGGACTCTGGATCAGATAGCAGCTCTCATCGCTCTTATCGTGGCAGCTTAGCTCACATTGATTTCAACAGATGGACCTCTTTGTCCGTGTCTTTCGTCTTTAATGTATCTGTCCATTCCACTCTTTCTCCGTCAGTCAATTTGTCCCCGTCAGAGGGCCTCTCTGGGACTGTACGTCACCAATCAGCAGCACATTCTGTCCTTAACACTCATTGTGACGTATTTATGGCTTTAAAATGCCATAAATAATTAAAAATACAGCGTAATAAAATCACTTAAAAAAATCCTACAATTGCAATAATCAACCCAAGTTTTTAATGTCCCTTAAAAATCTCTTTATTCTCTTTAGTATAGATGTGTACGGTACAATTCTATATAGATTTGCAGAGATTGCATCCTTATTTATTTGGTATCTTTGGAAACATTGAACAATTCACTACAATTTAAAATACAAATGGACCCTTTGGTGGTTACCTCAGAGTTCGAGACTTTACAGAAATCTATCATAATTTGTCTAATTCTGATAGAATATGAAATAATTTGACAATCCCTTGCTTCAAAAAAAGCCAAACTGGAGACATAAACACTGATTCATGCAAAACAAACCAACAGATACAAAACCAATCTGTACGTCATGAAACATGGAAACTGAAGGTAGAATGGCAGAAATACACTATAGGAGCGTGACGTGTTTATAGATGATATACATATTTTACAGTCTGTGCTAAGCTATGGGTGAAGCACAAAGGACAATCAGACTTTGAAGGGCCCGAGGCGTTAACATGTGACTAATGGGCTGACGGTAGATAAGCCTGTGGTTGGAGTGGGCAGATACCAGGTGTGAATGTGCATCGCTATGTGATTTTGTACCCAAATCTAAATAAAGCTGAGCAAACCTAAATAAAGGTTTAAAAAAAAAAGAGACAAAAGAGGCAGAAACAATACTACCAAGCCTTCCACATGGAGGATTTCACACACAAAATGAGCTCTGTGCCACAAATGTATATTTTTATAATGAAACCTTATCAGACATTAATGCATTTTGTCCATGAAATAATATGCAATATGTTGAATAATATTTAGACTGGACTAGTACGCACAAAACTACTTTGCACACTCGAATAACAGCATTTTTCATTTATATACAACAAAATCTAATCTCTTTGGCACATTGAGTCATGCACAAAAATGTCCTCTGCCTTTTGTCCACAAAATAAATCAATGCATCAATGTGTGACTTTGTCACCAAAATCAATACAATACCAATCCGAAACACATACCACACACCCGGCGTCAACAAGAATTGATTATCAGTCGTGTGCTCTAGACGTATATGATGATGAATAATTTAGAAATAAGTTGCTTAAATCATTGAAATTATCAATGAATCCAACTCATAACCACCCCTGGATCTTACAGGGGTGGTTACAGTAAGAGAGACGTTTCCCATGCTGAAAACAGCTCTATATATAGACATCCATCACGGTGCACCTGCTATTTTCACCCCTCCTGACCAGTGGGCCCTCAGCAACAGTTCCTCTTATAGCCAGGCAGGGCAGGATGGAGGGGATGGCTGCTCTCACCAACACCACCGGGACTACTCAGCCTCACACACCGACCAAACTCATATCAGTACGGATCTGATAAAGACAATTACATCATGTGGTTCTCTGTGGTGTCTCAGCTTTTCTCTGTTCAACCATGACAAAGACATCTCAGCAGCATCCACTGACACGACTGATAGGAAAGACAAAAACAAAACAACAACACAGCAATAAACCACATGGTGCAAAGAAATCCACTAACACGTGAGATGATGCACGACTTGTGTCAAACGGACTCTCGCATGAATACATGTGATAAATAAATCAGAGCACTCACACTATAAATAGTCTGTGAGGCTCTGAGGGAGATCACAATGTGCCAAAGACCAACACAGCCAGAAGTTTGAGACTTAACCAATAAAGTGTAACAGCCACTGGACAAAGTGACATTTAGATCAGCTAAAAAGGTGATTAAAACTTTAAGCACACAGATTCATACACAGACGGGATCAGCTCACTCAATCACTGCTGGCATGCAGCGATTGTGGAAGAGAGCGACGGGACGATTCTCCTATCAGCACGTTACTGAAGATCAGCGAGGATTTACAATAGAAGAAAGGAGAGAGAGAGAGAGAGAGAAAGAGAGAGAGAGACGAGTGCTAACGCTGACTGACGTACGCCAAGAGACAACAGCTGAGATGGGTCACGTTATTGTCTGCAAACACATTTATG
>OMNV01012554.1:5030-17045 GCA_900303265.1 Brotula barbata
GATGTTTATTTGTACAGCCCAATATCACATACGATTCCCCAACCCAAACATCTCAAGATGACAGGGAAAAACTTGTTAGGAAACGTTAGGTGGGAAAGGAAAACATACAAAGCAGAGATGTAAGGAAACAGTAAAGTGGCAGGAAACGGTCAGATTCTCCTGAGGTTTGTTCAGACTTTTTCCTTCTTATCCGCTTAGAAGTCTGTCAAGGCCACACAGATTTCATATCATAAATACAAATTGCCTGGTTTGCTTTATAAAATGTAAAAATCAGTGTCTTAACTTGCAGACCTGCAACTTGGATCTGCTTTTTGTTGAATTTTTTGAAAAAAGATTTTTTTTGGCATTCCTGCTTTTTGGCCTTTTTGTTTAATTTGTGGTGTCTCGTAAACAAATATGAGCTCACAATTTCCGAATACATGACACAATAATAAATAAATCGGATAAAATAACGAAGCATGTTCAGTATTTACTGTCCAATCCTACCGGCTCTGTTGTGGTACGTGCTGTGGTACCCACCAATCACAATGAGCTGAAATGGTCAGTCTGTGTGGTTAGGTATGACACAGCGTATCTGATCTATTTCCACATGTAAACGATTATTCCACTGTCATGCAGATCTGATCTACGCCACGTGTAAGGAATAAATCAGAGTGGTGTTGCATGAATCAGTTTAAGGTTTAATTTCAGATACCCTTGTCATTAAAATGAGCTCACTGCGTGTGTCATGATGAACTGTAGTTTCTCCTAACAGCACTTTGTTGTGCAGTCATCACGTTTCATGGTACTGCTCCTGTAACTTTTCTCGTCTCTTTTGTTTTCATTTGCCACACCACCTGGGCTTCTCCCGTAGGCTGTGATGACATCCAAAACTGGAACAGTCAACAATGTCATTCGAGTGAAGAGTACTGACTTTGAAGTGTTTGATGCACTTGAGATCGACTCGCAAGAAACTGCAGACATGTCAGGTACTCACACCGTATTTACTCTCAGAACGTTTGACGTCATCTGTTTATCACAACAGGGAAAATAAGGCATGAAACAACTCTTACTTTCTCTCTCTGAAACTTTGAAAATGACATCCTCTGTGTTACAGCTTTGCAAGTTTCTTCAAAATGCGGCAACAATTTAAGGGAATATTTAACATACTGCCCCCTGGTGGAAATTACAATATGTTTTTTAAAATGGCCACATTGTCACATTTCAAAATGAATGCATACATTTTCCCAAATGTCATTTAAGTTCCAGCCAATTTTGACTATTATTATGATAACCGCAATTTGACCTTTTGTTAATTCATCTTATTGAAATAAGTTTGTGCACCAATCTTCAGGTGAAAATGCAGTGTGTCAAACCTTTGTCAAGATGAATTTCTGCCGTATCTGCTAAATCTTCAGGTGGATCCTAACACTGCAGCTGTACTAACATCTGCTCATGTGGGACTTGATCATGTGTCCGTTTTAGGTGTTTAACCTGAGCCTGTATTGAAGTAGTTGATCGTTATTTTCCAGACTTGTCCAGTTCTCCTCCCGGCCCGTACCAACAGGAAGCCTATTTGACCAAGTCTGATGACAAACTCAAGCACCCTCCGATCTTACCTCCTCACCTTCTGCAGGTGCTGCTGAATAAGGACATGGGAATATCTGTAAGTACACGGGCACCAAACGACCCAGACAGATGTAAATACATCCAAAGATTCATTCATGTTTTTCTTTCCTCTGAATCTTCACCAGTGTGACCCGACGCTGCTTCCGGAACCGAACCACGTGATGCTAAACCACCTGTACGCTCTGTCCATCAAGGTAACATGTCCTCATTCAGGGAGGTCCACAGTGGGAAGATGAAGCTTTCATACGCCCCCCAGTGGAAGGTTAAGTCCATTACTCTGATTCAAACTAAAATAGATCCTCCTAACCCGGGGGTGGAGAGGACTCATTAGAGCCCATACCTCCACCAATGCCCAACAGTACTCGATTACAAGCCATGATCGCCATGACAAACCACCACGTTTAGTTACAATGGTCTCAATAACGGTCTAAAATTGTTTGATAGTTGACCCAAAATTGTAGGAGAAGATACATAAAAAGTCTTGGAATGATGTAAAATATGTAGTTAGGAGCCAAATGGGTAAATACAGATAGATCTAAGGAATTTTAGAGAAAAATCATTTGAATTCCACGACTCAGTATTCAAAACATGTAGGCCACAGTAGGAAAGCGCCACCTTTGCAGGCTGAGAGGTGCCAAACTCGAATGGCTTTTTGTGTGAAACAAATAATTTCAGAGGTGGGATGCAAACAAAAACCCTCCCACCCATTAAGATGGCAACCAAAGATCTCACAATGATAGTCAGAGAAAAGCCAAATTGGGCAGTGTCTGAGCCGGATCTGTGTTAAGTCCTCTTCCTGTCTGTGTGTTTCAGGATGGGGTGATGGTTCTCAGTGCGACACACCGATACAAAAAGAAGTATGTGACCACTCTTCTATACAAGCCAATATAATCCACCAACCAGCCTTCAATATCAAATCATATGTTTAACTTTTAACAGTAATGGTTTAATTTTAGTAATGAAACAACCTCAAAGTCACTGATTTTACTTTGTGGTTTCAGAGCTGCTGCTACACTCTTTTATGACTTTTAGTATCTCTTATATCAAATCATTCCTTTAAGTTGTTTTAATGCCTTTTATTTGCGTTGTAGTGTTTGTGAGAATATTGTTTCAGTCAACAATCTTGTAATTACAGCGAGTGAGTGATATGATGAATACATCAAACAAAACAAATAAGTCTCGGCTCCATGCGCTGACAAGAGACCACAAATTCATGAAAACTACATCCAGAGTGTGGTGCACACATTTCCAGGTAAAACTCCAGAAGCTGTAATCACAGCAGTCAGCCTTCATAGCTACAAAACCTTCCATAGATTGCAGATGTGTAATGGAGAAAATTAATAAAAAAACCCCAGAAATGATGTGTCGTCGTTTTAACTTTTAAGACCAAATTTATCTGTCAGTCGAGACTGAAACTAAAGCTTTATCCTCAGCAGTGAGAGTTTGGTGGATTTCATACTTGACTTGATTGCAGTAATTTAACTGTAATCCACAGTCAACATACAAATGCAAATAATGTTTTATTTATTGATTTTAGGACCTAATTTATTCCTTGATATCATGTAGGTTGATTCTTGTGAAGCTCAAATCCGCCACATCCTCGTCTGCCTTCATTTAATCTTGCACATTTATTTAGATATTACCTCTTCTGTGTTTTTCTTCTTTTTAGGCCTTTTATTTGTACCTTTATGCTCTGTTAGACACATTAAATGACCTTTGTGTATGATAATGTGCTATGTAAGTAGATTTGCCTTGCCTTTATTGTGATGGGTGCAGTAGAGAAACAGAGACGGGATGACATGAAAGCAGAGGGCACAAGCCGGATTTGAACCTGTGCTACTGCATTGTATGGTATGCGCTTTAACCCAGTGAGCCCCCAGGGCGCCCAAACTGTACTTTTACTAAGCAAAGGCATTTTTAATTACCCTTAAATTTCTATTTATTCTGAATGTGGTTTCCCCAGAATGCACCCTGTTATATTTAGTATCTTTGTGATTTTTAAGTAGAATTTAATAAAACTCAATCACTAATTCATATATTTTTTTTTTTATCTTTTATTTAGTTATATGTATTTTATCTGGAATCTCTGGAAACTTTGCTTTTCACTTGGACTGAAAATGAAACTTTATGAAGATGGACCCAACAATGGGTGCACAGTGCTGAGGTGATGAAATCACACCAGAACCTCTCAAAGTTTTGCATTTTGACATAATTGTAGAATTCGAAGAAAGCTGGAATTAGAAGCCAGTGTGAATGGAAACATCTCCAAGTGTAGTGGTGAGAACAGCACAGCTGGAATCCGAACTCTTCCAAAGCTGAACAAACACACACAAGGACGCGGCAGAAATCCAACACTGTGAGAATCTTTTTTTTTTTTTTTTTTTTTTTTTAGAATTCTTGCCAAAAAACAGAATCAAAACACCTCCTTCACTCCAGGCTGGAAAATTACAAAGAGATGAAGGAGTGAAGAAGAGGAGAACACAGGATGTCCTTCACTCAATTAACACAGTGGACTTTGGGATCCAGGTTCTTGTTGTCTGGGTTGTATCGGCTCCGAGCAAAGCAGTGCGCAGCCACACGGTCACACTCACACACAGCAGCCTGGCACTTATTGTTGGTAGCTGTAGGAGAGGAAAATACGACTCAGGAAACAGGCAAGAGATAACATAGACACACGTAGAAACCTAAAACAAGGCATTAAAAACAACAATCTGACCCAAACGAAAAGGCCATGATAACATCAAGAGCATGGATAACTTGGAGGTGACTGTTTTCATCCGTTTTCTATTATTCACTTAGAATCAGCTTGTTTATTTAAAAAAAACCCATTACGATGTAAAATTGCATGTAAAACAATTATTTGGCAAATGCAGAGATGCCACCTGGTAAGCTAAGCTAGCTTACATGCTTGTGTATTTTTTGTGTAAGAACAAATATTGAGGGACCCTTAGTGGGGCGATGGTTGTCCCAATGTTGAGCCATGGAAAAATCAACATGGACGGTGAAAGGAAACCCGGAATTCAGTCAATTCCTAGAAATCCTACCACATAGAAAATGACTTGTTGTGGTGTTGCGTTAGATCGATCTCACATTCCAGTGGTGCTTATTGTTTTATATCGACTTATGATGGAACACTAATTACAGTGCGTGTTAAAAATGTTGGTCTTGAAAGAATATTTTAGAGAATATGTTGTTAAAAATCAACAATTAGTTTAAAAACAAGAATCTCATTAGAATTGTTCAAAGTACACGATGAAGCAGAAAGGAATGGTGCGTACGTCCCAAACCTCAGACGTTACTGGACAGGTCGAACATCAGCTTTCATTAAAAAAAAACCAACTAAACTAATTCATCTGAAATTAAAAAGTGAGTTCTCCATATTGTCAAATCCCTAAAAACTTGAACCTGAAGTCTCTGAAAGTTCTTAGGTTTGATGGTTGTCCACTCAGTCTTACCTGGGCAGACTACCTGCTGATTGGTGCAGGTGAAATCATAAACCAGGACGTAAGGAAGGTCACTGAGGGACTTGCAGCCCGGAGTCTTCCTGCTTCGTTCATAGCATTTATCATGGACGTAACAGCACCTGGAAAAGAAACACGGGACGATTACATGTTACAAAATCCCAAGTCTGTGTAAACAACAACAAAAAACTGAAACAAAACATCTTCCTACATGTCCACGTCATCCCGAGGCGTTCCTGTCCCCCCAAAACCGCACCAACAGCCGTAGTCGTTGTAGAGCAATGGACTGACGCCAGGCTGGGCACAGCTGATCAGCTTCCCAAACTGCCACAGAGCCCTGGGCCCATTTGCCCCGTTGGCCACGGCAGCTGAGCAACACACAGCAGACACAAAATTACTCTTTAAATCAAGTGAACCAACAAGAAAAGAAAGGAGACTTTTCAGAAATGCACACTAATGGATGAATGAAGAGTCGCTTTCATGGATTTGTCCTTGAGATTTAATGTTACTGTTCAGAATTGATACCGACCGGACAGAGTTTGTCTTACCGATGAGAAGCAGCAGCAGAGGAACTGTGAGATGCATGGCTGCAGGCAGAAACCACACATCCTTCAGGCGTCCCTCTCTTATAGGCCCGGAGGCCAAAGAAAGATAAAAGGGCAGCGCGGGGTGGGACCTGACTTCCGTTCAAAGCCAAGGATTCGACGAATTACAGGGCCAAATGTAAATAAGAAACATGAATGAACCCAAAGAGCCAGTCAAAACCCAACGGGCACCAGGGTTTGAGAGACAATTTAATCTTCTCATGTCAGGTTAAGAAGATCAGGGAAAGATGCTCCTGAACCTGAGCCAGCGAGGTGTGGTCATAGGTGTTGTTTTTGAGGAGAATGGTCCTGTTAATGATTGCGAAACCATTTGGTTCAGCTTTCCCAACGGATGTTTGCTGTGATAAGATAAGGATGTGGACCTGTCAGCTAAACAGATGTGTGTGTGCTCTCTGTGCACGCTGGACACGTTCCTGTCTACAAAAGAGCCTGAGAGAAGAGGAAGGGTGCCTCAGGCCGAGACAGACTCGGTTACAGTTTGTGTGGCTGCTTGCATGTGGAGAATTAAACCAACAGAGACGTTCTCTGGTTTGTTCCAGAGAAAGTTCTTCGTGTATGTTCTTTAGTTCAGAATTTACCACGCACGCGTTTAGACAACTGAAGACCTACCAACTGGTCAGAAACAGGAACTACAGCCCGTCGAGCTAAAGGCCACTTAGTCCAAAACTACTCCTACCTCACCTACCCACACACACACACACACACAATCCAAAGTTCTGTAAACAATTGGAGTTCCTCAGAAGCAATCAATCAAATGTTTAAGGCAGCTTTATATCAGTCAAACCTCCTTAAACACTTCTAATTGTTGTAAAATTGTGAAATAGGGTCTATCAACTATGACAAACATGAACATTATACTGACAGGAATGAAAAGAGGAGTAAAATACAATGAATACAATGAAACTGAATCCAGCTGAGGACGTGTGGAATCCTCCTATTTGTGAAAATTCTAGACGTGTTCAGTCTCATGTCATATCCTGTCTCCACGACTATGTACCTCAGGCCTGCCAGAGTGGAAAATATCCACACACATGATATTATGAAGCTCAGTGAGATGTGATATATTTCTTTATAGCACTTGAGAGACCAAATCCTACCACCTCTTACCAGAACCTCACTTTCTACGTCAAAGTATTCAGGTGACGGTCATTTACATGACGTTGACAACTTGACGTGCCACATACAGACCTGGTAACAGCAGCAGACCAAAGTTGGCACGGTTGTCTCTGACTTGTTTATTCTTCATTTAGTAGCCGGATGTGTTTCCCGTTCACCTTATTACCCTTTTATGATACAGTTGCGTCAATAACACACCAAAGTTCCAATGAATTTCCCTGCAGCTGGCAGCGACACCTGGAGAATGGTCAAGAAGGCCCGACCCCTTATGGTCATCTCCTCATATAAGGATGCTGGTCGGGGTCACCAGCCTCAGATTCAGCCTCAGATTCAGCCTCAGCCTCGGCCTCAGCCTCAGATTCAGCCTCAGCTCCAAGATGCAAGTGTGTTGCTCTCTTCTCGTCCTGTTCGTCTGTCTCAGCACTCAACACTCTGGTTAGTCTGCTTTTCTTCATTATATTCACTTATTTTTGTCAGAAAATAGAATGCTGTCAGTGATCTGGGCTATGACACATGACCAAGGTCACTTTTAAATGTCCATCCATCCATCCATCCATCCATCCATCCTATATTCCCTCATCTCGTTTGTGTTTCACAGTGCTGGCTGATGACTCTAATTCTTTATGGAATTTCTGGTGGGTAATCCACTGTGCCATACCTGATAGCTGGCCGTTGTGGGATTACAGCAACTATGGCTGCTACTGCGGCTATGGAGGATCTGGAACACCTGTTGATGAGCTGGACAGGTAAGGAAGGGAGCGCTTGATTTTGTTTCCGGTCTGTGGTCTTTGTTTCATTTGTGAGCACTGATCAAAAACTAACCTCAGCTTTGACTCCATGTCAGCCGTAGCACCGTCATTTTTTACTGCGTCTTGCAGCAGAGTTTGCAGGTTTTAAATGAAGAGCTGCTTTTTGTTTTGTGTCTGTTGCAGGTGTTGTCAAGTCCATGATCAGTGCTACGGTGAAGCCATGAAGCGTCCTGACTGTCTGTCCTTCTTTGACCGTCCTTACTATAAGTGGTACAACTACAAATGTGACCATGACAAAAAGACTGTCACCTGTCAGGGTGAGGGTCCAACAGCAACACGCACTGAAACGCCCAACTCGGAGCTTTCTTTACATTCATTCACCTGGAAATTGGTGACTTTGGTCATAATGGTGTGTGTGTGTGTGTGTGAATTCATGTGATTAAATGCTGTGAAGGTGGTGGCAGCAGCACAGAAATAATATTCATTATTTTCCCAGAACCTTTCCTCTTCCTCTTCCTCTTCCTCTTCCTCTTCCTCTTCCCCGTCATTGATTTGTATTTCACAGTTCATGGCGCTGTGATACCTGGAAGCCGATCAGAAATTTATTGCACAATCAATTCACAACAGCTGGAGCTGAGTTTCTGTTGTTTTTTTTTCCCGTATCCATAACTAAGATGTCTGGCCGTGGTCTCTCCGTGTCCTTTTCCGTCTCCAGCGTAGCCCTGTACGTATTCTTCAGGGATGGAAGATCCTTTCCCCCAGAAGCATGGAGGTGGAGGGGAACATTCAGATGGATTTGATTTTTCTCAAATAAGACATGCAAAATAAAAGTTGCACAAGAAAAAAACAACATGTAATGTTGTAGAATAACTATACTGAAGCAATATCTCCATGAACCACCAGGGGGCCCTGTCCTTGTCTCATCCTGTTGCTCTCCTCCGTTTGTCTTTCAGGTGACAACGATCCGTGTGGGATGTTTGTCTGTGAGTGTGACAGGAAAGCGGCCATGTGCTTCTCCAAGGCACAGTACAACCCAGAAAACGCTCACCTTCCCAGTCACCGCTGCAAGGACCCTCAGTAGGTCCAGGACCTGCTGCCACAAGGGCCACATGCATAACATTTACTTTTTATCAATCTTAGATCAATAAAGCAGAGCAAATGTCATTGTTTGATTATTGTTTTATTTTCCATTCAATCTATTTGTAACGTAGACTTGGATCACTAACCCTGAGATCACTGGGATCAGACAGACTGAACAGTCACACCATACTTTTTCTTTTCCTGTTCGATTTCTGAACTTCTTTTTTTTTTCTTATACTTTTTTTTCATTTCCTTATTGTGAAATCTGCCATCTCTGCAAATGTGGATTTGTTTACCGTATCTACACCATCTTCTTATTAATTGACCACAGACTTATGAGGAAGTTCACTATGTTTGGCAATAAGTTGCTTAATTTGGCCCTTTTTCTACATTAACTATCCAACATCTAGTTTCCAACTCTTCACTCCATAAATGGCGTGGCTTAGGTGGTAGGGTGGTCGCCTTGTGATCGAAGGGTTGCCGGTTCGATCCCTGCCTGTCCATGTTGGTGTGTGAATGAGTGTATGAATGGGTATGTATATATATGTATACATACATTGTACAGTGCTTTGGGTAAAAGTGCTATATAAATGCAGTCCATTTTACCATTTTTTTTCCATGCTCCCTCTCTCCGGATGGTACAGCTTATACGGCTGACTGGAACTTCACCAGGGCTAGCCTCAAACCATAGGAGCATTAGGAGAAGGGGTGACATGGAAGATGATCCAAAAAACACACAAGAGATATGTAACCGGTAATCAATGCCATATTTCAGTGGGAGCCAATGAAGGGACAAAGAGTAACGTGCAAAGCTCTCAGTCTGGTTTGGGTGAGCAAAAAAAGATCTCACGTCTAAAAGAGGAACACAGAAGCCAACTGGAGATTGCAAAATGCCCAAATCAGATCTTAGCGAACAGCCACGGGCTGCCCCTCAAGCTCTTCACTCCATATAAACCTTTGATGGACAGCTCATCATCAAGTGCAGGATGATTCTGTGTGGCTGTCTTTTCATCGTGCTCGTCTGTGCCAGCGCTCAACATGTTGGTTGGTCTGATTTTATTTCACTTCACCTGTTTTGGCTGAGAGTCAAGTGCTACTGAAGATCAGCATCAGTGTTTTGGATTCATGAGAAGTAGCTTTGTGTAAATGTCATCTCTTCTTCTTTGCGTCCCACAGAACTGGAGAGAACAGTGCTCGTTCCCTCAGATGGAACTTCCTTATCAGTAATTGAGCAGAGGGGTTCGATCACATGCGCCGTACCTGACTCCTGGCCACTTCTGGACTTCGGTAATTATGGCTGCTTCTGTGGTCTTGGAGGCTCGGGTACACCTGTTGATGAACTTGACAGGTAAAGAATTGTCAGATTTTTTTTCCTTTCTGGTATCTGTTGCTGTCTCTGGATTGTGCTTTTATGAGCTGTGTGTGTGAACTCGATCTGTCTTCCTTTCACACCATATAACACAAGAACTTACCAAAACAAACCCAAATGATATCTGCATCTAAGAGGTGGTTTTCTTAAAACTACAACACAGGATACTTGTTGTTATCACTACATGAAATGTGAAAGGGTTCCGAATAGTGAACAGGGGCCTGCAAATCCAGGCAATTTACAAGAAGATATATTCCACACATTTAATGGACCTCTTCTCATTAGAACTCATTAATAGATAAGAATTCCACAAAAATCTTCATAAACTCCATAGAAGTTTTTTTTTTAATCCTAAAATGGATTATAGTAACCTTTACTGTTTTAATTTGTGGTGTTTTTAATTTTCTTTAATTCTCTTTATTCTAGATGTGGCGGTATAATTTTCTACAGGTGTACCCAGAATGGATCCTGATATATTTGTTTACACCTCTGGGCTTCCTAATAGAATTTATAATCCAACTTTATGAAGATGGGCCCGTTGGTGCTAACCTTGAAGGGTTGAAGGGGTTAACTCCTGTTGTTACATATATGTTGTTTTTAAATGTGTTGCATAAAAACTCTTGACCTGGCCATTATGGTCTTATATTTCATGGCCTCCTTTCGAATTTGCGTTGTAGATGCTGTTACCTCCATGACAAATGTTACACTGACGCCCAGCACTATCCTGCCTGCCACGGCTTTTTTGACAAACCCTACTTCAAACGGTACAACTACGTTTGTGAGGATGGAACCCCCACCTGTTTGGGTGAGTGTTGTCCAGCATCCCTAAAATGGAACCCAGATGCTGATGCCTACACCGTCCTTCACATCCCTGCAGCCACAGACTCATCTTCATTTAGGATTTGTTTCCTTCATTGTGTCATTGTTTCTTTCCCCTTTGTTTCTCAGACACAAACGATGAATGTGGGATGTTCGTCTGTGAGTGCGACGTGAAGGCAGCAAAATGCTTTGCCAAAGCACCATATAATAGAGACAATAGAAACTATCCCAGTTCCCGCTGCCAGTAACCAAGGACAGACAGACAACATGGAGTCCTGTCACTCACTCTTACTCTCTCTCTCTCTCTTTCGCTAAACTTCAATAAAGCACATCCAATGACATTTTCTTCAGTTCTGATTGTTTTATTTTTCATGAAATGTCTTAGTCAGGCTGATTCACAGATCTCAAAGTCAATTTCAGCTTTAGCCCCTAATAAGCTCCAGATCATTTCTGATGTCCAAAAAAACGCAAAATCATAAAAATCATGTCTTGGATTCCTCATCATTGATGTTTCTCTCTCTCTCTCTTCCTGCTTGGACTCCATCAACGTTCCAAACATTCTGGTGCCTTATTGAGCTCAAAGTTTGAGCTGAACTTCATGCTCTGCTTCCACCCAACGAGAATTTTACAGAACTTTATTGGAATTTGCTAGCGCTATCACTAACAGGCTGTAGTTCGGTGTCAAAAACATTTGGAGCTATATTTACATAATGTTTACGTGTTTTCATTCATGCCTGTTAGTAGGAAATGTCAGGACATTATTCACAGATTTTCATGAAATTTGGTGGACATTGTCCGGAGTAGAACCTGTTAAATTGAGATTTGTGTTGGCCTGATTAGGTTTTTATTACATTTTTGATTGGACCCATTTGTTTGCACATTCTTTGATATTTTCCGTTGGTTTAGAGAGATCCCACCGTCTCTCATATTCTTCTTTCACAGATGTATCGGTGCTTCAAGCTGCAGTCTGCATCATTCCAAAGCTTCCGTTTGCGTTTTGTTGAGGAATGGAGTTGCCCGCAGTCCTCCCCATTTAGACGGTAGTCCCAGTCATCAGGCTGACCCTCATCCCAGAAGCTGCACACACACACACACACACACACACACACACACACACACACACACACACACACCAGGCAGATAGATGCATGCTCACCTCACACAACACTGTACACATCACCCACTCAAAAGAGGAAGCAAATCATTTA
>OMNV01012554.1:43542-61415 GCA_900303265.1 Brotula barbata
CCCCCCCCCCCCGCCCCAAAAAAAAATCTATTTCCTCCCCCTGAACCTATGAACCTCCATATCTTCAAACAGATGGACAAACCCCCACCTGCATTTATGTGAAGGAACGCCGACTCAGACAGCAGACAGTTCCCACAGCTACACAGCTGCTTCGAGAACAAAATTTCCTTCCATCAACTTATGGATTAATTTGATCCGAGTAGAAAGACATTAAAATGCAAACACCGAAGAAAAACGCGAGCCTCTGAATTAATTGTTTAAACAATTTCTAAGCAGCAATGTGTTGACAAAATTAATCCAAATTTAATGTGACGTGTCTGGTGGTGGCCGGAGAACGAGCGTTACTGTGCTTCCTGTCTACGTCCTGTACTAAACGGCGGCGGTTTGTGACACGGGACCGCGCGGATCGCTCCCGAGCGTTGCCGAGCTGCTGAAACGTGGCTTCACACCTTGAAGAGTGGCGTGTGTGAATCCTGCCCAGTCTCTAAGTGGAAATGGCAAACATTGTTCAAATGGGTCAGCAGGTGGATGTCAAGCACACTCACACAGCATACACTTCCTACATCAACTCTTCCTTCGCCAATGACAGCGTTCGTCTTGCAGTGGCTTTGCAGAATAATTGTCTGTCTGTCCTCCATCGTCACGATTTCCTCCGAGCTCTCTCCTGTGTGTATGCTTTTACCTGCGCCGTCATTGTCACCTTGGCCCCCTCCTCTTTCTTTCTCTCTCTCTCTCTCTCTCTTTCTCTCTTCATTGTCTCTTGTTCGTCTCGTCCCCCCTGATGTCGCCTCGATTGTTAGTTCTCGCTCACAGTCGACAGAGGCAGAACAGTGTGGGGATGAAGACCCCGAACGCCACCAGGATGGGAAACATGAGGCTGCTGTTGTCCGCGGCGTAGGGGTTTGGCGTTCGGGGGCCTGATTGGAGCCTGTACTTAGAACTTGGCGAGACTTTCTTCTTCCCACTTTCCTCGCCTCCATCACTCTCCTCCTCTGGCTCCTGCTCTTCCTCGGGCTTCTTCAGGCGAGGATGAGGCTGAAGTTTTGGTACATCTATGGAGGCAGACAACATATTGGAAGTCAGGAGGGATAAATTCAGAGCGTACGGATTCTAAATCTCAGAGTTAACAATAACTATCGACTACACTACATGCAAACTACTGCTTTTCCAGACGTCGAGGCAGTCTTAAAATAACTTTATCTGAGCTTTTTAACTTGACTGCCCGTTTATTGCTCATGCAACAGCAAGTCTTTTTTGGAGCCCTCTCGCATCGTGTCTGTCATTTGTAAACATTTTTGAACGCTTCTCCGTTTTACTTTAGTCTTCGTCCAAAAAGTGCTTTTTTTTGGTGGCGCTCCATCCTGTAACACTGGCTCCTCCACAGTGAGTCCCAGTGGGCGTGAAGGTTTGTTTGGTTATTTAATATCTCATTCGACACAGCACGGGTTTTACGTCTTCTACGTACATTTTCAAAAGGGAATAAAACTAGGTAATGCAACTAATGTATCCAATATTGGATTGGAATTATAAAATAATTATTGCAACAAAAAGTATTTCAAAAAAGATGAGAAAGAGAGGTTCCACATTATGTTACTTCACTCAAAAGATGGGGAATGAGAAAAGTTTCCCACTTTCCCATTGATTTAGCATTTTAAAAACTAGTGTGAGTTCTGCTCATTTTGTTTTAATTGTGGACACGTTAAGTCCATCTCAAAAAGACACTGAAATGATTGCATATAATGAGGTGGACAGTGGCACAGTGCCAAGAGTTGCGTTTCTCAGGATACTCACCCTCTAACGTCCCCTTCATCACATAGAGAGCGCAGATCTTGGGGTTGTCGTAATAACCCTGAAACACACCAGACAGGTCAACAAACTCCGTACCTTCACATACACACTGACACGTTGGATTACACTATGATTAAGGGAATAAAACTTCAAGTACTCCTGTCAATATCACGGTTCACATACAGAATATTAGTGACCCGAGACTTTTCGATTGCCATCCCCCGAGTGTGAAATGTCTCTTCTTGATTTTCCACTATTGCCACTTTCATATTTTTAGAAATGTCCTTTTACACCTTAGCTTTTATGTCATGTATTGTTTTTACGTTTACTTTTATTGTAACAAACTTCTAATTAGTTCTAGTTACTTTCATTACTTATTTTATTCTTGTAGAGCACTTTGACACTCCATCCAATAGTCTATTTACCGTAAGTAATGATGTAAACTGACTGAACTTCAACTTACTCAAACAGACCTAAGATAGACTACTGTAAACCAATTAAATGCTAAATACTGGTGATTTATTTAACACCACGAAAAAGTTGAAAGTATTCATTGTTTGGGAACATTTTACATTAAAAAAATGTAGCTACGTTGATCATTTTAACTTCCATTTTAAATTGACCAAATTGTGATTATCTAAATTACTATCAGCAACAACTGGGAACTTCCAGTTTTAATTTCTCCTCCTGTCTCTCTTTCAGCAAGAAATAGACTGAGTGTACAAGTATACGACTCTAATGTGCAATGTTCCCACTACTGCTGATATTAGTTGCCGTACCGCCCAGTAGTCCTGACCCCTGCCCCCCACCCTTTGGGAACACTGTCAGCGTCCAGCAATGTCCCCAAAAAACGCCTGAAAAAAAGGGAATGGGTTGGTTCAACCAAGGAAAACGGATTGGGTTTCTTTTTCTTAAAAATACTGCCAACCCTGAGCAAACAAACACCTGAGGGGCTGCAGAAACATCAACCTCAACCGCAAGGAAGGCGCTGACGGGTAATGCTACGCCAGGTGCAACATCAAGGTGCCGCACCTCAGGCTTTGACTTTGGGCATGTGAGACGTAAAAAGCCCTGTATGAGGAGAATGCACCTGCCATCAAAAACAATTATCTTAAACAATTAACAATTCAGTACCAATTCAATTCGAGCGGACTGCAAATGTCTTGAAGCGCTCTGATTTGACTGTAATTATAGATGCGTTCCTCGATGGCTCACCAGGCTCGATTCCCATTCAGAAACCTTATAACTGACCTTTACAACATCTAAGCTCTGTGTGGGTTTTTCATGTATCAGTTCTTGGAAGGCACGATCCAGAAGTGAACTACGACTCCATGATTAGACTGTGTGACCTGGGTATGAAAAAAATGAATGCAGTGGTGCAGGTGGATTCCTGCTGAACCTGTGAGAAAAGCAAAACAAAACACCTGCCAGGAATATTTTGGCAGCTCACTGCTGGAACAATTTTGGTGTCTCTGCACAAAGAGCAGGAAATGTGTCCCACTTGTCTTTTTAAGCGGAAGAAGCAGAGAGGGTTATGGAGCTATGAAAATAAATGAAAAAGAAAAATGAGGTCACTGAACAAAAAAAAAAAAAGTATATATACTGTATATATACTGTATACTGTATATATACTGTATATATATATATATATCCTCCAGCTACACATTCAGTTTAAAAGCGTAACATCTACTGATCTACTGCACAGCCTTGTTATCAACAAAAGCTGTAAGCAACAAAGCACAAAAAACTACACGTACAAAGGCCTCAAATATCCTCATCACTATTTGCACAGTTCCCAAATGTAAAAAGGCAGTTTAAGGTAATCTGTGTGACTGATAACTGTGTGGTGTCCTACCTTTGAACAGGAGGCAAACAGAATCAATGCATGAAAATGTGTTTTCAAAATCATGCAAACAAAATAAACGTTCCCAGAGTGAACCTACCTTTACAAACTCCACGGTGAGCTTGCCACTGAATGTGGACACCTCCCCCTTCACACTCAGCTTGCCTCTTCGGATAGAGAAGGGCACTATCTCATCGTGGGCAATGCTGTGTCCCACACGATCAAAGATATCCAGGTCCTTCACCACCACGTGGCCGTTCAGGCGAACATCAAAAACCTGAAATTAAAGTCAGCAACCATGAACAGCTTGTTCCACGCACTAATCCTCACTTTCACTGTGTTACACAAAGAAACGGTGAAATCCCGGTGGACGCACTTGTTAAACATTCCTAGCGACAAACTTCCCGTTCAAGGACTTTCATGAAGATCTCAAGAGGGGGAGGAACACAAAGCACACCAAGGCCGTTTTTACAACTACAATATTATTTGTCCATTTCACACTTTTACTTTTTTTAGGGACACTTTTACTCCTTTGGCAAGGTTCATTTGGACAGCAAGGTGAAGGTGTGGTTCAACTTGCTGGACCAAAGAGGGACCCTGGTCAATCAAAGGAGGTACAGTCACAGGTGGACATGGACTGAGGAACAAAGTCCTTCTTGGAAATATGGGCAGAAAACAACATTAAGTAAGAATTGAGAATGAGTAAGAAAATGAGTGAGACAGGAATTCAGATGACCACTGAAAAGGTTAAAGAATTAAGACTAGGACTGCATTAATGTCTGCGATGCATTATTTTGAGTGATGTTCCCAAATTATGACATCTGTACGTTCATACATTTGCTAACCACCACACCACCGAACCGCCCATAAGGAGCGCTAGGAGACAAATGGGAAAAAAACACAAAACAAAACAACCCAACCTGCATGAGAGACCTGTCTATGCAAATGTGGTAAAATAATCTCATGCACACATTCTGTCTATTCAAAAAGCAGACAAATAAAAAATGTGGACAAAATACACACAATGATAATCCAACCGATTTATTGAATGCCATACCTTTTGCTGTGACTGGGAAAAGTAAACCTCTGCGTACTTCATCACAAGTGTATAGTCTCCTTCCTCACGAATGGGAACATCGTACCCAAACGTGTCCTCGTTGTATCGCTCAGTCTGGTACAGTATCTGGTCTTCTGGACTGGAGCGTATGATGGGCTGGCGAAGGCCATAATCAGATGCTGCAGAGATTAAGAAGATGAATCAGGTCCAAAAATTATTTATTTCATTTGTACATTTATTAATTAATGGAGGACTCACAGAATACACAATTCTATGTGAGAAAATTGACATTTCTAGTACATAACTACTTATCTTTAAATATTTCCATTGTTAGAAAATAAATCTTGTTTGAAAAAAGCACACATTTTGTGATTTATTAGGAAAAGAGTGGAATTTTATTTTATTTTTTTGCCCATTCTACCTAATCGAGGCTCTGAGCCCATAGCATGATGTAATGTAAAAGCAAGCACTGGACCCCGGGTGGTAAAGACAAATCAATTATTAATCAAAATTAAAGGAGGTCAAACTATCATTTAAGAAAGTAAACGATCAATAAGCGAACATTTTCATGTCTAGTCTGTACTGTCGACGAGTCCAGGTGTGGACATTCACCTGTGCAAAGTCCAGTTACCTTGGGTCAGGGATGTTTTGTCTGAGTACAGGCCAAGGTAGCACTTGTTGTTTGGATTCATGGGACTAATGCTTTGTGATAGCGTGCAGACACCAAAGCAGCTCTGCTTTTAGTATTATTGGAGGTCTGGTTCTGGGGTTGTTGACTCCATTGCCGATACACTTATTGGAGACGCAGTAGAGCTAAGTGCTACTGACGTAGAGGCCACAGAACACGAGTGAAAAATTAGAGGACCTTCTTGACAGGTTTCTACAGCCGCTTTGTGCTTCTCACACTACACGTGGGATTCCGAGTTTTACACCAATTTTGGTCTGTGTGCCGTTGAAATACAAAACAAAAACTTCAACACAAAGTCTCCAAATTCCTTCCTGAGATTCTGCAGTGTAGTGACAGAAAAGAAAATGTAACACCTATATTTTTAAGACTTTTGAAAGATCTATTCCAGACTTAAATACTATATTAGGCCTCATTTTAAAGGATCTGCAAAAACGCTGCGTTTCCTGCACATACCATTGTGTGTTAAAAAGCAAGAGTGTTCAGTCTCACTGGGTAGAGATTTGATCATATCATATGCCTGCTTCCTCAAAATGCTGAGGGGGGCGGAGCATCGGTCTTCAATGCTGACTCCTCATTAGTTACACGAGGAAACCACGAACTCAAGAGAATTCTGCTGCAAGTGTCACTAAATGTATAAAAGAGCTTTCTCCCCATAATGTCACATGACCTGGCACCATGATCACAGCAATTCATCATAGCGAAAGACGACCGATATCAACTCACCTTTGCCAATTTTGCCTTCCAAAGGGTCCTTTTTAAAATGAATACCGTGAACGTCCACATGAGACTCTCCCCCGGCGTTTACAGCCCAGATGACCCGCTCGGCGAGGTTGGGGCCCCCGCCGTCCGTCCAGCACCGATCGACCAACAACGACAGCACCGCTGCTAGCAGCCCGGTGACGAGCCTCGTCGTGACCCTCCGCATTGCCACACACAACCCGGTCCTACACACAGAGAGGGCCGGCAACTGAGAGTGCACACCTGGCTGGTTAAACGAGCGCTGGCTACGCATTGAACAGAAGAAGCGACTTCCATACATGGAGCCGTTCCAAATGAAAACTTATACAAATACGCGCCGGGAGCTAGCAAGCGATGACATGCAACACGATATGTAGCCTGTAGGCTAACATTAACAGTAATGCAACCGCTGTGATGAATTAACAAGTGACCGTGTTATCAGGTGACTGCAGCCTGTGCGCCTGGAGTGTGATTTAACCCCTTAAATTGTGGTAAATCAGATGGCTCTTGAGTATATATTAAAGCAAAGTATTCAGAGTGATTAAAAAGACTTCGGATCGATTTGACAGGTCTTCACAGTAGCAACACATCAATATTAATGGAATATATCGCACAGAAGACGTAAAGGAACTAGTAATTTAGTAACACTTTTTAAGATATGGGATTTTCGATTTCATGTTAGGTTCCCTTTATTCTATGTGTATTGTTTTGTAAAAATTTCCTCAGAATCTGATATTTTTTGATTCTTGATATCACAATAAAACACCTTTAGCATTTTGTTTCCTTTGTTTAGCTTGTTTATTGGAACATGTTTTCCACAAGTCCAGCTCCTGATTCTGTTAATTTTTCATGAATTATTTGGTCTTATTATTTTATTTTGTTACTTGTTTAATTATTACTCATATTGGAATATTTTATTGGAAACTAAGAGTGTGTGTTGTATTTTTTGGTTACTAAAATAAGGCTTAAATTGAGTAATTTGGACTACGATCTAAAAATATGTAAGATGATCCTGTTTTCAATATCATCCACGACGGCATACAACCTCAAGTCACCATTTAGCACGGAAACCCGTGAGTCCGTAACACCGGCAGCAACCGTACCACCAAAGTGTCCAGAAAATGACACGTGAATTCATACACACCTGTTGTGTTTACTTAAGCGTTGACATAAACACATTCTATACATTTGGGGTTAAACATTAAAATAGGAAATAACCTTGTAGTTAGTCGGATAGCTAGCTAACTGTCCAACGAAATATACTTGCTGTATGAGAGCGTCTGGCTAACACCAATTTGCATTTTCTTACCTTCCCCTTTCACTCCTAGTTTGGTCCTATCGTTAGTCAGCTCTAAAATGTATCTTCGCCGACAGTCTGGGCAAAAATCTGTCCTTTAACTTTACCGTATGGTTTCCGTTGGTTGCTTTTAGCTCTGCGTGCTACACAGCCGCTGACTTTCATTCAATGTATGCATTCAAAATAGCCTTAGCGCTGCAGGAGCTACATGAGCAGGAGCGACTCCGACGACAAACCTGGCGAGACCATGTGATCTCCGAATGGTACGTCACTAACATGACATCACAATTAATATATGTCGGTCTGCCACTTTTGCTCTGTTTTTCAAATTATGTTTTGATTTTATTTGTCGTTTTTTTACCTTTCGTAACCGTGTCGTCAAATTAAACCAACGCATAAAGATCGGTCAGTAAATACGTCTGGTCAGACTGGCAATGTCACGTTCGGGCGCTCTGTGTTCGGCCGACTCCGTGAGGTCACATGGTCTCGACCGGTTTGTCCATGCAGTCGCTTCCGGCTGCGCAGCTCCACCTAACTTAACATTTCCTGTATAGAAATGGAAACGTTTTATTATTTTTAGTGATTCGATTTTTTTGAGTCTGTTTCGCAAAAAAACGTCATCGAGGGTCTTTGTTCCATCTTTTTATTGAATTCCAAATCTGATTTAAGACGAGTTTGGATGTACTTTGTATGTCTCTTTATTTTCACAAGAATAAACTACTCTTCTCTGTTTCTGAGAGAAAAAAAATCTACTCTACAATGGAAGCATATAGACCAAAGTTTAGTGAGTAAGTACTAACCTCCCTGTACCTGTGATCTTTGAAAAACATTGACAAACAGGATTCGCCAGGTTTGCTTGGTGCAGCCCGTTGGATAGCAAACTTGTTCCACAACAAAAACTGTCTGGATGGAAATGTGGAATGTGTTATAAACAAAAGGCCCGTGATGTCCTGCCCTTTCGTTTGTTTTTTACCACCAGTAGTTGCCCGAGGGACATCATTGTGGAGATGAACACCAGAGGAGTACAGACCAAGGACTACTGCAGTCACTGGTGGAGAAGTGTCGTCTGGGCCGTAGCATGTAAATATTGTATGAAATGTAGTCCTTTGAGCTACGATGTGCAATGAATGTGCTTATGTCCGAAAAAGTGATGGCATTGCCCGCTTAAGGAAGTAGTTCAAAAAGAACAAATCATTCAAGAATGAGACAGGACTCATTGTCATTGAGTGACAGGTGATCCACCCATTCAGGTCCCGCTGTTACCTGAAATATTCGTTTTACACGTCATGTGTAGTATATTGTGCGTTCGCCAGAAACGGACAAATCTGGTCCTTATTCCCAAAACTCTGACTTGACCATGTTTCGTTTGAACAATATTTGCTTAAGAGCACAGACTAAAATTTGGGCTAAACCCCCTAAACTTCACCAGAACTGCAAAATTCAAGAAGAAAATATTTTCACAGCTTTAAAAAGTTTTTTGTTTTTTTATGATCCAGCAGTTACTTCCTTACAGACAGGTCCACTCCTCTCGTCTCTAACTGGTTTCCTTCCAAACGTGCAACAGGGCACTTCTAAAAATCGCGATCTGGTCATTCACTAGTGTTCATCACACCCGCAGAGTGAAATTAAATGTCAGTATCGTTTTTTACCGAACACGGTAGGTTTAGCTACTGTAATTCATTAAGTTACACGAGTGAGCTTTCAGTGGCGTTTTAGCTGTTTCCACCCCGCCTCTCACTGATTTGGTATGGTCCGAGGCTTGTCCAATGAGAAGAGTCCAACACAGCGCGCACGCGGTGCACTCTGGGGTTTACGAAAGGAATGAATGAAGACTGTTGCCATAGAAACAGCAAACCGTCACTCATATTATATTATATTATATTATATTGTAAATGTTTAAGAATGTGGCAAATGTGCTGTGATGTGGCATGTGAGAGCACATTCATAGATGACAATTAGTTACACGTAGAAACCAAATTAAAGTCTGTTTGTTCATTGAACAAGACAGAATAGAAACTAAACTAAATTCATTTTTACAACTGCTTTGCAATCATTAATAGTAGTTGTCAGAGAGAGGGAAATATTGTTTACAGTAAGATCACTGCTGTTACAGGAAACTGAAAAGAGGACTTGTGTGAGTTTTTGTTTTGTTTTTTGTTTTTTTGTTTTTTTATTGCATTTCAGTCAAAATAGCCAAATTAGCCAAACGTCCGTCACTGACTAGATGCTTTAATTGAGTTTGAAGCCTTCCATGTCATTGACGCTGCAGATAGAACCTGATCAACAAGCAGTTACAGCAGAAACATCAGTAATAGATTGAGGAGATTTGTCCTTGGTAGTGAAGATAACTTCTGGTAATATGTAATATATCATATATGCTATAGATACTCTTAAAGGGTATATTATCTATTCCATGTAGATTTGTTTTGTTTTTTAATTTTGAAAGACTGTATTGCTTTGAAGGACCCACATAAATAAGTCTGAAAAATGGTAAATGAATTGTGGTTTATTGAAAGGATAAATTTGGTATCTTTGAACTGGACTTTAAAATAAAGCTGCATAAAGATGGATTCATTGGTTGTTCGGAGGTTTTTAATTTCATCACAGAAAAACCAGCTCATATGTAAACACCTTTTATTTTTCTACAGTTAACTTGGCAATTTTTTTTTTGTTGACTATTAGACAAAAATACAAGTGTGCATACTCAATCTGATAAATTACTGTCTTTGGCATGCATAAAAACTGTTTCGACAACACAGATTTGTGGACCTTTACCACAGAGACACTGACGTACAGTACAGATACAACATAAGAACATTCACTGTAAATACTGTTCACACATGATATTCCTGCTGTACGATCACAAGGCAGAGCGTTATGGTTTGTTTCAACACGGAGAATTCAATTTACAGCACACAGTTCAGGCTGCCTGAGATCACACAGGAATAACATACGTGAAAACTATGACTGAGTGCAGCTTCCCACTCCCACAGTGACGCTTCATGGGACCGGAGTGGCACAGTGACACAGATGGTCACACAGTTACAATACAGGTGTGATATCACCACACAGCCAACGCTGTGGAGCACCAATGTCACACGGAGGACGACCTAAAAACACGACACTTATAATGCAGAGTCGGTAAAAGTGCACAAAGTGTAAATATACGCAAACATTCAACATTGTAGTCGTGGTTTCGCACCGCGTCGACGGGCGATCGCCCCACACGTTTTGATGTCGTCGCACATTAAAGGTGACATTCGGTGAGACATTCAGTTTTACGACACAGAGAGACAACAACAATCTAACCTTACAGAAAGTTATTTCATGAATCTTAAAGTGCAAAAAACACCATTTCGACAGTCGTCAGCTAGGCTACAGCAAAATTCGGCCTCCGTCGAACTGGAGACTTCTCAGGAAGAACACAGGAAGTGTGAGGTGACTCCTCGATCCGCAACGTTCAAGGAGTTTTCATTCCAGTGTCAGTCAGGTTTGGACGGCTCAGAGTTCTCAGCGTGTCCTCGGTTTGACTCGGTCAAGTCAGGAAACAGACACAGCTTCACATTCCACCCGCTTCACTGTATTCCATAATGTTAGCGAGACATCATTCGCACAAACTCTGAAAACCGAGGATGAGATCAGTTCATTCAGTCATTCGGTGATCTTTGGGTTATCTCTATGGCTGTTATCATCAGAATGTTAATTTGGTTCATTTGATGCTTCTGTACGCGTCACTTACAGTATGTAATGACAGTGGAACATGAAAGATTCTCGTTTTTCTGTTGCGTATTCTCAACAGTAGGTGTCACTCGGGTACTCAAACTAGGACTGAAAGCTATACGTATATATGCCACTAGGTGGCGACAAAGACATGATGTTTTACTGTGACGTGTATATAACGCCTATCTTTGCACTCACCTGAACATCCTGGCATTTTGTAAATTCATTTTAACATTCTTAAGAAAGGAGCATATCTGATTTGTGGCTTAAATAATTTTGGTCATCCATGAGATTTGACATGTGTCCACTACATCCTGACCCCACTGGTGTGCGATATAAATGTACTATTCATGAGCTCAATTTGAATGGTTTTCCGTTTGGAATTATTGTGAACGCCTGGTGATAAAGTCCTGAAAAATACAATTAAAAATTACGTCCAACGAGCGCTGCTCCAATCTGAATAACTTTCTTATATTTAGAATGCATCTGATCTGTCACTATCCAATGGATGTATTTTTGCTTGATGTAATTTCAAATACAGGTCTCATTTTGTTTAGGTTACCTTCAAAATCAACCAGCCCATCCCCATTCAAGTCCACGTCCCTCAGGATATCTTCAACTTCCTTGAGGCCCACCTGGAAATAAATAAAAAGTGATACCAGATTAACCTAAACTAAAGATCATTTGTAAATCAGATATAAATCTTGGAACAGGGTGGAAATCCAAGAAAGAAATCCAGCTGTTACCTGTTGGCCCAACAATTTCCTCATTGCGTCGCGGAGCTCCGATGTGCTAATGGCCCCATCTCCGTTAGTGTCAAACTGATGGAAAGAGAGGATGGAGAAAAAGAATCGAGAATTGAGAGAGAAAAAGTGAATACTGTCAAACGGCAAACTTTAAAGCTCTGATAGCAGTTCGCCAAGACGAGCCGCGAAGACCCAGACCAAGACCCAGATCAGTGACGTATAAAGGAAAGCCGTCAGACTGACACAGAAAAAGCTTCAACAAACAATCATTACACTTTTACTCATAAAATAACTAGTTGATTATCAGTGGTAAAATATGGATTATTGACCAGGACAGTCACGTTTCTGAATGGAGATGTTTCACGCTGTCACACACAGTCCACTGCCTCCTAAAATTTGGGCTTCTCTCTAAGTACCAACGAGAGCCTGAACATCGTCTGGTGTTGAGTTTCGTCACTGCCAATTTGGTGCAAACAGCAGAGGTAAATTCTCCAGACTTTAAACATGAAATCTGTGTCTTTGTCCTTTACTGTGGTGCAGAGTTTGAGCCAATCGGTGCACGGAGACATCACGAAGACGGAAGACCAGAACGACTCAAAACAGAGGCTTTGGTGGAAAAGGAAGCAAACGATCGGTGCGATTGGATCCCGCAGTGGAAAAGGACCGAAGGTTGAGTTGGGACTCTCACCTCTTTAAACGCATCCTTTAACTCCTTTATTCCAATCATGTCTGCGGTTTCAGCCAGGAGTTTGGGGCCCATCAACTCCACAAAGTCCTCAAAATCTACATGACCTCCCACTTCAGGAGAGGAGCAGAGACAAATTTAAAAGGGTCAGGATAAGGCTCACACACACACACACAGACACAGACACACAGCATTATTATTTGTTCAGTCTTTACAGTTCATGTTGATCTGCTGGCTCAGTTCGATCAGCTCCATCTCCGTGGGCATGTATCCCATGGTCCTCATGCAGTTCCCCAGGTCTTTACAGCTGATGAAACCATCTTTGTCCTTGTCAAACTCTTTGAAAGCGTCACGTAACTCTGTCGAGACATTGACACAAATGATTCATCGCTTACGCTGAAAAAACACTGCTGCTGTATAAACGGAAAAACAAGAGAAGGTAAACAGAACGTACCGTCCA
Source organism: Brotula barbata (assembly GCA_900303265.1). Classification (NCBI taxonomy): domain Eukaryota; kingdom Metazoa; phylum Chordata; class Actinopteri; order Ophidiiformes; family Ophidiidae; genus Brotula; species Brotula barbata. Next base: position 56,565 of record OMNV01012554.1, read on the forward strand.
TTTCCTCCGGCCTCAGCTCTCTGTCCTGTTGAGAAGCAACATTTAATCAGCACAGAACAGGTCCAAGTGGAATACAAATACACACGCGACTTTGGATAAACATACCGGCGTAAACACTGCCACCCGAGTAACAACATCACCAAAACCAGCAAGATGCTCCATAACAGTCACCAGTTTACGTTTGAGCCTCGGCCTAAGGACACCGACAGTGAAAGATGTCATCAGTAGAAGGTAACTATCTTATATCTTGATGACATCACCGGGTATTAATAGGCTGATCGCTATCGAGCACAGCTGGGAACAATAAGCTCGGCGTGTTCGCGGAGGAATGAGAGCCTTTCTATTTTTTCAGCTCCTGCTTACGATGAACGTAACCTTTAAAGGGCAGAGAGAGAGAGACAGACATATCCCAGAAGCCTCAGGGGTTAACGGCGGGAGCAGAGAGAAGTCTAAACACAACACTCGGTCTTGACGTCAGACCCAAAAAGCTGCCTGAGCAGAACCCATGACACAGAAAACACAGGAGGCTCACGAGCCCGAGGGAACATTAAGAACTGAACCTGCAACCACTCCAGGATCACTGAATCCTGGATCACTGGCAGCTGAGGATAACAAATGGATTTGTCCTGAACCACGTCACCGTGCAACCGGGCCAGGCCTCCAGCGCAGCGCCTTTTAAAGAGGCAATTCTTAGGTCTGCATTTTTCTTCCTCTCTTACATGACATCTAGTGGTTGTAGGATGTAATAACAGCTGGTCGGTGAGGCGATGGGACCCACAATGCAATATCATAACATCAGGAGCGTACATCCACAACAATCCATTCTGTGAGGAAAGATTAAGGATTAACAGACACTTAAAGAGGAGAAAACAATGGAATCAAGTGGAAACTAGCAAGAAATCCTGAGATACACGAGGGGGAGACAATCGGCCGGGAGTCTGATTGACTCTTTGGGTCTTTACGTACCATCACGCCTTCTCCTGAGCGAGAGGCCTTCATAATACTTCCTTACACTTCACTAAAAGCCACTGTGCCATAGGACTGCCTGCATAGTTTTCTTGGGAATGTCAGGTCAGGCACGATTTATGAAAAACCCTAAACACGTGTTGAATGCTAATAAAACACATAGCTGTTACGAGTTTAGATTTTCCCTTTAAATATTATTGCATATGTTGTGTAAATGTGGACCAATGCCGCTTTGAAAAGCAGTCTTTGTAAACATGTAATACCCTGACGTTTCAGCCAAACAACCATGTTGTACATTATCAGAGCATAAAACACAGCAAAACCTTCAATTTAATGAAGTGTCGTAAGTGTTCGTAAGTCCTGGAAGATGTGTTTTGTTAATATAAGGGAAAAATAAGTCAATTCAGAATCTTCTAGGAACATCCGTCAGACACGCCTGAATGAGGTGGAGGTGGAATCGGGCGACTGCAGCAGAATGATTCCCTTCATTCATCTGAACCAGTCGCCACATTTGCTGCACAAACAACAAACAATATGTTGTCGACGTTTTGTGGCGATATCAAGGCTTTGTTTACATTGGTAAAGTTTGCATGTTTCACCTTTGTGAATGTGGTCTGAGAGAGATACAGATAAAAAGGATGTTTGTGTGTGTCCACACTTACGTACAGCCTGCCTACACGTGGCCATGCCGTTTCGCAGGAAGACACAGGTTTGTCCCAGTATGTTGCTCACACGAGCACAGTTTTGAGTCATGGACACTAGGGACTCCTGATAAGGTCCGAGACCCCCTGCCTGGCCCCGCTCGTCATAGGACAGCAGCCCTGTGAGCCTCCCCTCAGCATCCTGGAGCATCTTTCCAGAGGGGTGCAGGTAGGGGGGGCAGAGACAGTGTTAGATATCCAGAATGGAATAAAAATACAGACGCATGAATGCCAGTCAACCCGATGCTTCTGTATCCCACAACGACAAAGGAGTGAAACCCTGTACTGTGTGTGTGTGTGTGTGTGTGTGGTATAAAAGTCTGAGCAGCATCAACCTTTGACGATGGTTTGATGTATTGATTAGTTATTACCTGGGTCGTTGATATTTGTATGTCCACTGTGTGTGTGTGTGTGTGTTTGTGTGTTTTCCTCGCTGTAACTGATGATAATTTCACTCAATCATCATATTTCTGATCTGAATATGTCACTTTAAGACGTGATGGTGAGGTGATGTGAACTGTGTGATGATGGGTTACTTTGGTTGGTTGTTGTCTGGTCATGCAGACAGACGGTGGAGGGAATGCACAGATCTTTCAATCTATAAAACTCATAAACTAAAGGAGAATAAAGCTTCCTAACAGCATAACAGCATCCTTTTATCTTCCTTTATGTTCCTTGTTGACTTTTCACAGTTTTAGCTGTGAACCTCGGCAGTGAGCGGAGGTGAATCCTGTTTCTTCCTGTTGTGTGGTCTCTGTTTTGGAGCCTGCAGAGAGCTGGACTGTGTGAAAATCATCATTCAGTCTGTAAATGTTATCATTACATCAACAGTGTGTTGATACGGGACCGCAGGACGATAATTTGTCATATCCAGTTTGCAGCAGACACGTGATGAGAAAGAGGTGTGGAAGAAAGACAGGAAAAATATGGCAGAACGTTCTAAACGCGTCCGCATGAATAAAATGTCATGTTGCCAACTTTCCACTCATCATTCATAACAGTTTACTTGCCACATTGTGTGGACTGGCACTTCACACCTATACACTGTCACAGGAAGCGTAAACACGCTCAGAAACGGATGAGGGCGAGAGCGCTGGAGCGGCGGGCCAAGAGGCTGCTGCCCGTGGCCCCATCCCTCCGGGAGACCACCGCGGGCGAGGGCCTCGGGACAGCTGGAGGATTTGAACGGCTGATTATCAAGAAAAATCTGTACATTTACTTCACTGCATGTTAAGAGTAACTTATCTCACTTCACTGCTTTTGATAAAACTACATTGGGGCCACTGGTTTTTTTCCAAATCAAAAAAAGTCAAATATTACGAGAATACTCGTAATAGAGTACTTATCAATACTTAAAACTTTATACTTTTGATGCTTGGTGAAAAAAAATACAGATCAAATTAAGACCACCAGGTAAACTCAGGTGTTTTTTCCTTCAGGTGTAGAAATGTCATTTTTGACTCTGAAATCTTTGTCTTGTACTCGATATGACGTCAGCGCGTTCTGTCCAGATCTTTCTGCGACTCGTTCGATACGCGTTTAAACCGTCTGCTGCAGGTCGTCCCTCACCGTCCTGTCCTTCCTGTCTGTCTCTCTGCCGTGCCTAACAGAATAATTAAAAAAGCTGAAATGGTGAAAAACCCCCAGCAGAGGTCTGCCTGAGTCCACAGACATTCATCTAACGTGTCTGACGGCTCATCACTGTGGGTCTCCTCCAGTCAGTACAGGGGCAGAGCAACACCCAGCTCAGAGATGATCCATCTCCTCTCTCCCTACGTTCAACCTTCACCCAGCTGGAATTCATTCCAACACACACAAAACTATTCACTCTTTGAGTCAGTAGTTTGAAATATGATTTGCATATTAAAATCAATGTTAGTACGTTGAACTGAACAACAAACACCAACCAGTCAACGCAGCCATGCAAAACTCAGTAAGATTTACATGAATGTCCCTCGACCGGCAGCGTCAATTTACCTGTTTTTAATATTATTATTGACCCCCATATCTGCCTGAAATGGACAGAGAGAGAGAGAGAGAGAGAGAGAGAGAGAGAGAGAGACACAGTAACAATCTTACCTTCCTGAGAGGCAAGAGTAAGCAGTTTCCCATGCCAAAGGAGAAAAGAGCGGAGGACCATGAGGACGTGTCCTCTGTAAAGACAGATTGGGCTTGGACAGATGGTCACTTTGGTTTCAGCAAGACCCATGAAGACTGGACTACTGACTCCACTTAGTGAACTACACTGAACCACTACCTGTTGTGAATGAACGTAGCACCGGAGAGGGAGAGAGAGAGAGGGAGAGAGAGAGAGAGAGAGAGTGAGCATGCAGGGCGTAGTGTCAAATTCTAGGTCTTCTGCTGTCTCTGTGGGCCCTGTTGGCCTCATTCATCAGGTCCTGGCAGACGGTGGTAAACCTCAGACTGATCTCAGAGCTGCAGTCTGTTTGTTCTGGACTGAATTGTCGCATTTGTTTTCTTTGGTTTCACACAGACAGATTGAATCCATCCATTCTCCACCACCTGTATGAGTTCAGGTCGTGGGATCCACATTTCCCTGGCCCGGCCACGTTCTCCAGCTCCTTACGGGGGACTCCAAGATGTCCCCGTGTCTTCTGGGTCGTCCCTGTCCGTCCTCATCAGACGCCCAAACCTCCTCAACCGGTTCCTTTCAATGCCTAAACACAACAACTCTACACCAAGCTCCTCGGCCAGTCACCAAATCAACAGAAGTCTTTGGAGATGCCGACTCCTCTCAGCGGTCAGTGATGTGGCGAGCCAACAGTCGGGACAGGAACGGGTGACGGCGTGCCAACAACAGCATCCTCATCCCGAACGCTGCAGATCGCCTGATGTTTTGCAAAGAAGTCACGTTTCCGTCTCACCTGAAGAGTTCCGATGCTCAGCTTTGACTCAGGCTGCATTTGCACTGCGGGTCCCCAAATCTTCCAACCGGGACTCAGTTTGTCCTCTAACGCACCAAACGAGCCGGCAGCAAACGTTTGTTATTACCCTGACGGTCGTGTTTCTTCGACGTGATGTGAATTCACGCCTGTTTCTGATGAATGGCGGGATGAGATCCACGTGGTGGACGGGTGAGGCCCCATGTGTGCAGCGACCTCCCGGCAGTCTTCTGTTGCTCTTCCTCCTTCCTCTGTTTTAGACTCATGAATCATTTTGTTAC
>OMNV01012555.1:0-57806 GCA_900303265.1 Brotula barbata
TGTCATCCTCAAGCTCGGGTCCTCTACCAGAGGCCTGGGAGTTTGAGGGTTCTGCGCAATATCTTATCTGTTCCTAGGACTGCACTCTTCTGGATAGAGACCTCAGATGTTGTTCCTGGAACCTCTCGGAGCCACTCTTCCAGTTGGTGGGTCACAGGCCCTATTCCCCCTATTACCACCAAGACCACTTCTTCTCTATCACCCCTGGGACTTCTCAGTGTTCTCATGCTCCTTCTCTCTGATGTTGCTGTCAGCTGGGATTGCCACATCTATCACAACTGCCCTCTTCTGCTCCTCGTCGACCAACATGGTGTCTGGTTGATTGGCCTGCAACTGCTTCTCTCTCTGGAAGTCATAAACTCTGCTGTTCTCAACCACGTTTGGTGGTGTCTCCCATTTGGAGTTCCAGTCCATGTTCTGCACAGATGTTCCACTATCCCAGCCCAGCCACTGAGAGGTTATGCCTCTCAGAGTACGCTTCCCCAGCCTTCATTTTACACCCTACTACGAGCTGGACTGTCTCGGGGGCATCTTTGCACAGCCTGTGCCTTGGGTCCTGTCGTCTGTGGTAGACCCCTGCCTCTATGGATCTGGTCTTTGGACCTGTTCTTGTGCTGCAATGATCAGAGCCTCTGTGCTGTCCTTCAGACAAGACTTTTGTAGCCACTGGTAGGATTTTGTGATGTCAGCCACTCCCTCTATCTGCCTATGGTCCCATGGAGCGGCTTGTCCTTCCATGATATCTTCTCTTTTTATTTTTCATCAGCCCACATTTTCTGTTGCCTGAGGTACTCGCTTTGCACTTTGTCCCTGAGGGGAACCCTATGTGGGAACTATGAATGAGCAGAGGGCCGGCATCCACACTGACCAAGATATACTGTATATATATATATATATATATATATAGTATATATACAGGAAGTGTGTTATAACAATTACAGTGAATATACAACACCAGAGATCCAGAGAATAAATGATCAGTTTCTGATGTACATTAATATATTCATAACAACATAAGCATAGGGGCAATATGGTGTATGATATTCAAAACAGTACAGTCCTATAAATAGTAATTAATATGTTCATAGTCTCTCTATACTGCTTACAAAACATCTACATACAAAGTAGGGCTGCTTGCCACAAATAATTTCCACTCTAACTGTGCTCTTAGCAGCAACTCTGAATAAGATTATGCAGTGTACAAATATCACGCTGCACGATTTCTGTGTGATGGGTCCTTCACAAACTCCCTAAAATTCAGTTATCTCTCGCAGCCAGTTGGGAAGCAAACGTATGAAGTCTGTGCAGCTTTAAATCTGTCCTTATTTTACATTTTGATTTTCAGCGGGTAAAGCCACAGTTATTTCTGTTACTCTGTCTAAGGGGATGGTGGCCTCGGGGTACAATACTGTTTACTGTAGTACAAGCTCATTGACATTGAGGGGTTATAGACTTTCTCATCTCTCAAGGGGACTGTAGGTGGGTTTTTATTCCGCAGGTTAGTTGTGTGCATTTAATGTGTCCTGCATTCTGTGTGTAGCTGTTAGTGTGTGTGTGGTTTTGGTAGTGTATATAGACTATATAGTGTATGATTGTTTGTGCAAAATCTGACAGAGCTCGTGCATAGATTTTGACATTTGCTACAGTGTTGTTGTGGATGTGTGTTTGGGGCTTTAAGGGTGTTTTCACATGACTTATTGTCAGATGTCCCTTCCTGTACATTTGACTGTAATTAGGAACACCATCTCAGTATACTCGTCTGTGTGTGTGCGTCTGTCTAGTTGACTGACAACCCGTAACAACCCACTCCCCCTGTATGTTCTGTTTTTTTCCATAACAACTCAGTGAAGTGTTTCCATACCTAAACTGTGCTGCTCCCGTTCCTGAATCCCTGCCGCCCTGCCTCATGCATTCTCCACGCAACATTGCCATCAATCATGCATGGCAGCAGTGGCCCAGGGACTTGCTGTCAATCTGTGTTTGTGTGTGTCTGTGTGTGCGCGCGTCTGTGTACTTATGAAACATAGAGCAAGTGTGTGTCTATCACCACAGAAACGGGAAGCTCCATCAGAAGCTCAGCGACAACAATAGGAGAGTAATGATCTGTGTGTGTGTGTGTGTGTGTGTGTGTGTGTGTCTGTGTGTGTCTTGGGTTGATGTCTGCTGTCATTCAAGTGCAGGGCAGCAAACATTGGGGCTGCCAGCTGTGGGTGAGGTAACACAAAGGCCTGTAAGTACAACAGACTACAAAGCGAGGATACTGAACTTCATCGGGTATCCATCTCTGTCTGTCTCACTCTCTCTCTTAACTCCATATTTCTCACCTGCTTTGATCTCACACTCATAAATCTCACTTTTTGCCGCACTATTTTTATCTGTCATCTCAACATTTCACACTTTTCTTTTTTATTTTTATTTTGCAATTTTCATTTTTGTATCCTCTGAGGTTTATTTTGCTCTCTCTCATGTGCCTTTTCACAACACGAGTGCAAGACTGAAAAGAAAGGAACGATAATGTGGTGAATTCATCACCGGCTTCACTCAGGATGCTGCGAAAGGTGCCGTAGAGATCTACACGAACGTGACATAACAGCTTCATGAAACATTTACGGGCAATATGACCAGAATTTGCACTCATGGGTGAGCGACATATATATATCTAAGCTAAATGCATTATGGCAACTTCATGATGTCACCTAACCCAAACACTCTCAACTGAGACTGATGGCCAGCATAGCAAGGAAGTGACACATGGCGCAAACGTTCGCAAATACGCAGGCTCTGGCTTCTGTGATTTTGCATTTTATGTATGTCCTAAGCGTGTGTGGGTGACATATTGTGACAGATGATTTTTAGAAAAGCATCAGTTATCACAATTCCAGCCTCCGAGCACCAGTAGTACTATATAGTATATCAATATATTCCATGACTAACAGGTCTCACCAAAAACTGTTTTTTGTGTGTGTGTGTTTCTTTTCTTTTTTTTTTTTTTGCAGAGAAGTAAGAAATTGGATTTTTTTTATTTCCTCACTGCACTGCTGCTGCCCTGACTCTCCACCCTGAGGACTAGGTCCTCCTGCAGTATTATAGCAGGACAGTTATAACTTCTACCTATCTATTCAATTCTTTTCTACTCCATTCTGTTTGTTTCTATGACCTGAAGCAAACCCGGGAAATGGCGAGACAATAGCAGGCAAGCAGTAAACTTGTTCCTGGAGATGTCTATCTGTCACCGCACTCAAACGACCACAGAGATGCCATCAATCAGCTCGGGACATTTACGCACAATTTTCTGACGGTGAGTGTGGGACTGTGTCTGTGTGTGTGTGTCTGTCTCTGCTTTCTGCTCCTGTTGACATTTCGCTTGGAAAACATAGGGATTATAAATCTACCAGACAAAAGGTAGATGGCTGGAAAGAGGATGGGGGGAACAGGCACTTCCCCTGGCAACTTTCCCACATCACCAGGACCTCGGCATACACACAGAGCCGGCAAGAGAGAGAGAGAGAGAGAGAGAGGAGAAGCAGAGGTGAAGTGGGAAAGAGGGATTTGAATTAACAGGAAACTTTCACACAACTGAATGGTGATATCTCTTATATTCCAGTGTGCTTCATTATTTACGCTGTGATTACTTGCTTTTTTCTTTGTTTTTCCTTAAAAATGACACGCAGACTTACACACGGAGTGAGAGAAAGAGAGAGAGAGAGAGCGATAGAGTCCTTAACAGTGGGGAGGGATGGAATCAGAGGGGAAACTGAAAAATGGTAATCTAACTGGAGGGTAGAGGCTTTCTAGGCTGGATAGTACAGACAACGAATACGGCTGCATACTGTGATAACACACTGGCCCTATGGCTGGGGTACACAGATACACTTGCACAGAAATTTACTTTTCACTCTCTCCTATCCCATACACACACATACACACACACACACTCAGAGCTTGTGGCACGGGGCTCCATCCTGCTGATAAGACAGAATGGAGCACTTCAAAGCAGTGATACTCAGAGATAGAAAAATAACCTTAACTAATAAAGCCTCTCTCAAAATGGCTGCCAGGCACCGGCAAAGTTCCACAGCTAATGTTTCACATGAAGACGCATTATTGCTCTTACCCGTTGCATAATCGTGTCAACCCTCTGTAGATGCTGGAGACACCTGCAGCATCTTTGGCAATTACAAGCCTCTTTCTTAATCAGGGGATGTTCCCTCGTTCAAAGGAAAAAAAAAAAGCAACCAATCTTTTTTTTTTTCTGCTTGCTTAATAAAGGAATGCATATTTGCATCAGCATATTCCCGTGCTGAAGCAAAGGCCAAATTGCAAACTCTGCCATTTTCAACACGCGCTGAATTTATGTCAATTCTGTGAGGACAACAAGTATGAATTTAAAGAAGGCATTCAGCCAAATCCTATTACTATATTATAATAAGGGCTGTAGTCTCTGGCAAGTGACCCTGTGGCAATTCAGCATTTCACCACCCGCAGTCTACAATACAACAAATCATGGCCGATGTATGTGGGGATTAACAGCATAACCACTTTGTTGCCCTTGCCCTCCTCACATTTTATATATTTTTAAACTCAAATCAAACGGAACACATGGGGACATGCTCCACTTGCTGATCTCGTCTGTATTTAATTCCTGCAAGGCTGTGGGCTTCCCTTCCACTCTGTTGTCCTGGCTAGGCCTACTTAATTTGGCATCTGCTGTTTGGCAGAAGGGAAGCAGTTTGGAGGCCAAATGCACGCAGAGGGCCTGGCTGGGGCAATCCAATCGATAAGGACACACTGCAGGCAGGGAACAGGTGCAGCAGACTCCGTGAAGTAGAGTTCAGTCTGTGCTGAGACGGGTGTGGCGTTATCTCTTTGGATAAGATGGAGAAGAAGACGACGACAGGAAGACGGAGTGGGCGTAAGAAAGGACACGGCATAAAGGAGAGAGGGTAGACGTGAGCGTGGGAGTGTAGTGGATACTTGACCTGCAAAGGGCAGCGCCATTCATGGTGAAGTTCAACATCAAGTGCTGAAGATTATTCATTTGTAATTACTACTATTGGAAATTATATAACACATTTTATCGTGAAAAATCCAACAAGAATCAAGTACGTGGTAGTCACCCTTATCGACCTTGATATCAAACCTCTCTCTCTTGCACACAAACACACACTCAGACACAGATTGTGTGGTCTGATTTTTAGCGTAATCAGTGATCTGGTGAGAGGAAGTCTATACTCCATCCATTAACTCATGTTATTCTCTCCAATTTTGTTTGTTTCCAGAATTTCCTGTACTGCTGAGCCCTGCTGCTAGATTGCAATCTGGTGCCAAGGAAGGAAGAGAGGAGAGGAGACGAGAGGAGAGAGGAGGAGAGGAGAGGAAGGCAGAGGAGGTGGGGTGAGGGGGGCAAACAGTTCGAGGAGGTATGGACAATAGATACTCCGTGCTTGACTTCCTTAGGAAATGGAACAATGTGTCTCAAGCCATTAAAAGTTCAAAGGTTAACGTTAAGATTGCTGAAAACTGGCAGAGTTGCGAGATGAGGTCATTGCTCTACGCACCTATCCTTAACAGACCAGAAAAATATCGTCTATGTGTTATCACGAAGGACGTAACGATACGTTTTAACAGTGATTCCACGCACATCACGATACACAGTTGGCAATATGACACAAAGACATATTGGTTCAATTAGAGCGAAACAATACGATTAAATGAACTGAAATTGATACAGTAAGTATTTAGCCAAAAATTCCATCTGTGTGAAATAAATAACCTGGAGAGTGTAGGATTCCTTGAAGTTTGAATCACGCCCCTGTGTAATTCCAATGAAGCATTACTCCAATAATGTGCGGGTACTTGTCCAGGAAAAGAAAAAGTATGGTACTGAATTGGTCAGAAAATGGGTTTTCTTCTCTTGGACAAGGGCTACACTTATATTCACCTACTGTATATACCAGTGGACCAACTTAAAAGCTATGTGAATAAAAAAAATAATATTTGTAATTTGACCCAAGTTATGAGTCTTGTTAGTATCGATACAATCAATTTACTGTATTGCAAACCGATTTTAGATCAATACAAGTCACACTAGGGAGGCTTTATGTTTACGTATTGATGTATTTGGATCGTTGGAATTGAAATTGATGCAATAACATCGATGCAATAGATGAATCGTTAGACTCTCCTTATAACTGTAATAGAGATTAAGGGCAAAAGAAACATACTCAAAAAAGTCATCAAAAATAGCCACAGTGGTGTAGAAAAAACTATGACCACTTTTACTTCTGCAGTAAAAATCTTTAGTTGTGATTTTGCAGAGATAATGGGAATTTTTCCTTTTGCTCATAAAACACTGTGGGATCTCTTGTTCTGCAGTGTGCTCCATGCTGAGACCACATTATAATGAGATAGTCACATAAAATATAAATATTGATAAAAAAAATGTCTATTTGTTCCATTTTTCTTATCCATGGTGGCTCCAGCTGTTATCTCATTTATTTATTATCTCATGACTATGAGATCTGGGGAAAAAAACCCTGAAATTATGCCTTTTGGGTTATTTTAAGAATAATATGTAGCAAACTGCTGTTACACTTAAATAGCACAGGTTAGCACAGCGGTAGTTGATTTGAAGAAAAATGTCTCGGCTTTTGAAAATCAAATCTAATATAAGATAATGTAAAAAATTGTGTTTTTAGTGAAGTCATAACAGAGAAAGAATCAGAAGCAAAAAATGAATATTTTTCTCTCTATGTAACTGACATCATGAACAGTACTCTCTGTGGCAGAACAAAAATACCTACAAGCTCGCCCAGAGAAGTGTCATAATTGTGTTTCTTTCTTTTAATAGCGTCTACATTGTTCAGGTTCTGTCCCATCCAATATGCAATTAAATGTAAAAGGTCTCACACGGGGATGTCACAATATATTCGTATTGATAATAATCATGATTTTTAAATAGTGACAGAGTTAAAAATACATACATTGTGTAAATAATCCGGCACCCCTTAAAAATCATTTCTGTTTCTTTCTGTTGAATAATAAATAAATAAGATGAAGACGAAGAAGACGCAGTAACTAACTGGCTAGTTACTGCTACGATGTGTGGATGACACTGCTCTGCAAAATGATGGCGTCGGAGAAGACGGGCGAGAGCGAGTGACACTACTCGCACCCCAAACGTTAGCTTAACAGTGAGGGAGTTTTCCGGGTTCTGTTAAAAAAGACAGCGTTGTTGTATTTACCCCTTGGCACACTGTTAATTGACACTGACTTTACGTTCATTGCCGATCTTCATTCCATCATCTTGAATCGCTCGCAACCCTCCACTCAGCGCCACTTCACTTCGTTTCTCTACTATGGTGACCTGTGAGGCATATAGCTTTCTATCTTTGCGAATGAGAACGCTACAGGCGTGTTGGCAGGCACCCCTGTCTGCAGAAAATGCCAATCAGCACTGAACTTCCACTTTGGCCTCCATCATCCTGCAGATTTCTCCCTGACAGAATGCAGTTGGTTTGTTAACCCTGAAATAAAAGTCTTTATGGTTTGTTTTATTTAAGCTAAGTTATGATGGAGTTGCACTTGACAGTGTTTTACACTCTCCTGGTACTTAAATATCTATTACATCTATAGCTGCTGCATCTATGGATTATTTTAGTAGTCGAGTATTCTACCGATTATGCAACTGGTTGATTGAGTAAACGGATAAGAATTACTCCTCAATAAAACTAAAGAAAATAAGACAGATCACTTAAAATGAACCACCCATTTCCTTTCCTTTTTCCTTTTTAGAAAAATCAACATTCTTTCTCTCTTTTTGCTTAAAATCTGATAAACCAAACTCATCAGTGCTTTTAAGTGACACTATAAAGTCTGGGCTTTAAAGAAAACATTATCTGAAATGCAAAAACAAATAAAAACACAACCTAAAACTAAGGCATAAATAATAATATTAATAAATGAACATTGACTTTAAGTGTTAAGTGTTTAACTTTCAGAACTACAGTTTTCAGCCTAACTAGAGGTCAGGCACAACGTCTTCCTCCATTTTGCAAACCAAGCGCACATGATCATATCTTTTCACTATAATGTGACAGTAAAAATCATCTGTTGCAAACACAGTACACCGTATATAGTTATACGAATTGAACAACGCTTACATACAAAGGATTTGCATCAATGATTTTTGGTTATAAAGTTACACGGGGAATTGTTTCAGCCCTAATTTAATTCTAGTTGCAAATGATGTTGTTTCAACTGTCCGTGTATGTTACTTTAACTCTCATGTTTGCACTTTGCTCCAGATTAACATCTATCAGGCTGCTCATGAATCCGGAGCGACAACCGAGCAGCATTGCATGTCAGTTTTATTGGCAACTCAAACTCCTTGTCCAGTACAAGTCAGTCCAAGCGAGTAATCCCTCTTCAGAATAATTGGCACAATTATACTCCGATAGCATAAAGGGTCTTCAGTTACAAGTTACAAGTTGATGAGTTCATAAGATCAGGGCCAAGTTCACATCAAAAAACCTTTTTGTTCCACACTAGACAGCATCCTTTCACGAACTGACTGACACTACACATGCTACCCTTGATCTTAGCCAACTTCCAGACAACAATATGGCACAACATATGACATCATAGGTCTTAAGACAGACCCAAACTTATGGCCTATGATGAAGGAAATCAGTTTTCCTTAAATATGAACTATTACTGAACATTTTCCTGAGGATCAAATTCCAAAAGGCAATAATCTACAGCAAATTACCAAACGTTCTTCACCAAACATAAAACCGTTGGATACACAGCGAACTGAAACATTATTCAAATGAACTTGGCTCTTACATTAATCATAATGTGGATGTTATCTCCATACATCAGGTTGTCTTTTCACTATTTATTAAGTGTAGTTGATCTGTTTGTCTGCTTTTCTACATTTATGTTTACAGACATCCTTACATTTTTATTCATTTGCCAAGGCACCCAAAACACAATGAAGATAAAGATGAATCTTACTGTTAGCATGATTTTTTTTCCCCTAGTTTCTATAGATATTGTGAATTCTTAAGGCCACAATAATGGCATAGAGAAAATCTGATATCGTGACAGCCCTAGTCTCACATGTAGAAACCATTGGCTCTAAGTGCAAAAATAAGCGAGCGTCAGTGAAAATAGGGAAAACTTTTAAGTCTGGAAAAAAATCACATGAGTGGAATAATAGAAACAGAAATGTACAAAGACGTGGAGAAGGAGGAAATGAGAGACAACTCGAGAGAGAGAGAAAGTGTCTAAATGTCTAAATCAATTCAATTTCAGCTCTGTTTTGCCCTCCCTTCACCAAGATGCAGATAGCATGAATAATTTTGCGACTTTGTTGGGAAAACTTTTTAAAATGTTGCAAGGCAGACTGGAGGTGATAAATTATTCAAATGCTTCATCGCAGCCATGGCGCTTGCGTAGGGCAGGCCTCTCTAATATGCATGTTAGAAGCCATGATGAAACAACTCCATAAACAGCAGAGAACGAGAGGGTGAGGGGGGTATTGGAAGGAAGGAGAGCGTGATGCAGAGAATAACTCTGACTTCACGGAGGGATTCACACAGGAGGCCTCCATGATATATACATCTAAGTATGACGAAAGACAAAAAAGGGGAAACTGAATGTAAAAGAAAAAGGCGGATGAGGAGGGAAAAGGAAATATTAGGTTCCCGCCATCGTGTTTGTGTGAGTGTAAGAAGACACAAGTGGGACTTAACAGGCAAAGAAGAAACACAAACAGACAAGAAAACAATACACGTAGAGAGGCAGTTCACTTTCTTCTTAATTACCAAGGGGGGAGAAATATGCATTTCAAAAAGCTCCGTTTCTGCTGGATCAATGGTGTGATGGAAAACGAGTTAGAGAACCGTTATCATGTCTGTTATGATACGGTGGTGAAATAAACCTTGTTCTATTTTTGCTGCTGCTTAAAATAAGCGTTTACTATAATATCTTTACAAAGAATAATTGAGCTTTGTTTGATTGCGTGGATACCTGTCGATATGTGCATGTTCAGGGGTAACTGTGTAGGAGTGTTAATCATGCTGAAGGGTGCTCAGGCTGCATTTACACTACAGGTCTTGATGCCCATTTCTGATTTTTTGTACCTATATCTGATGTTTTTGACCGCCTACTTACGTCTTACTGTAAAAAGTGACCCATATCCGATATCTGCATTTAGACTTCCTTAACACTCGAAACAACCCGTTTTTTAATAAATGTGTGTAGCAGAGCGCTGAGAGTCCCGTCCATGTGCATTTACGGCATTAAAATGCATGACTGTCTTTCAATCTGTCTGCTTGGATGACAGACGCGTTGGCAGATACGCGATTCATCTCCGATTTATTTCCACATAAGAATGAGGTCTGAAACGGATCTGGGAATATCCGATTCCGTGTGCTTTTTTTTCTTGCTTGCATGTTCATGATACATATCCGATCTGTGCCACATGAGAGGAGAAAATTGGAATTGGGTCACTTGGACTGTGTAATGTAAAGGCAGCCTGAGTGAAATCATATGCATTGTGCTGAATGGCTGCTGGTACACTTGTGGTATTTTCGTGGCTGGTGGTGCATATAGAACCTTCCTGTGATTAGGCTGTTAGGCAGTATTACCGGTATAAAAACACTATGTTAAGATGTGTGCCATAATATGCATCTCCCTGCATGTTATGCATTGTAGTTAGTAACGTATTTAATGTCATCGATTAGAGGCCAGGAAAATGGGATCATTTGCTCCCTGTTTACAAAAAAAGAAATGTGCCGATGCATGAGGTGAGTAAAGAAATGAATAAATATATAAAGAGTGTCATCAGCTCATTCTAAACCAGCCCATGTACTCGCAGATGTATTTTCTGAAGATTTGATCTCCTCCTTAATACTGAGATTGAAAATGAGCCCCTGAAGTTGTCACATCCACAATAAATGATCACAGATGTCTTTCCTCGTTTGCCTTTGCCGTGCATGTTTTCATAACGTGCGAAATAGCTCAGACAGCTACTTGCGTCAAAGTTGGAGTTCATTCACAACCTTTCCTGAGCCTTGCCATTGTGAATATTTATCCATATCATCCATGGTAGTGTCTGGTCTGCATTGCTATATTCTGTCCATTGTGCATGCTTTAAAAAGCAAATCATTTCCTGTTTATGGATGAATAAAATATACTGAAAGGAATTGTTTTTGTGTAAAATCACTTTAACTATTTCACTCGAGAGGGGTTGGTAATTCTGCGATAATATGCACATTGTTATTGTCCGTAATTCATAACATATTGCCTGTTGATGGTTGATTAGGGGCTGGTAGCAGTCATGGACAACAAACTTGCGCCGGGACACATATCTGTTTCATTTTGATAAGAGAACATAATAATCATCGGTAAGCCTCAACTTGTACTTTTTCTGGGCATTTTGTGTCTGCTAAAATATGTACGATTAAAGAGAAAGCCAAGTGAAACATAAAGATAAATTGCTTTGTAAAGTTTTGCAGATAACTGTTCATCTCTACCTACGATACAGGCAAATACCCATCTGTTTGCTTCCTACTGCACAGGATGACGCAGCCTAGGCACAGGTGAGGAAATGATCCCTCTTAGGAAAACAGCGCTCCCCAAGTCCCGTGCACCACCACGGCAATACAGCTCCAAGAGTCTACAACTGACCTAATTCGAAACCACCCAATCAGCTTTGTTAACCAGGCACAGTACACGCTGCAGTAATTGGTGCTCTTTAAAAGTTGTATCTCCATTACATTCGGTCCTCAATGGCCTCGTCTTACTCCGCGACCCTGTCTCAGTTTACATCATTAAAGAATACATACGAACCAAAACAAAGCAGAGCCACAATTAAGCTGCGTAAGTAATGAGCGGAAACCCTCAGTATGACCGCTTTCCTTGGTCTGTTTCCATGAACTGACAAGGGGAAAAAAAGTTTAAAAAAAACAAAACACAGTGGAGTGGAAAGTGGTAAGTTTGAATCCAAACAGTGACAGCCATCGTTATATGTGCTTACCATGTAATTAAATAATCCTAGAATTCATCTGAAATATGATAACACGTGGTTCGGACAAGTCAGGAAAGAATAATGAAGGCAGGGATGTTTCCAATGATGATAATTAAAATTCTGCACATTGGGGGATGAACCGATAAGCAACAACAAAAAAACTTCAATGAATTGACTTATCTTCACACTTTCCAAAGAATGAGGAAATCATGCAGTGGAGGTAGTTAATTCGTAGAGCAAAGAGGAGGCTCAAGGAGCAGGGCAGCATTGATTGTATGTATTTATCTCCTGCTGGTCAGCAGTCTGGCTTGTTGCTGTGCACTGGAGGTCATTCTCTACATTGAATCCTCATTGATCTCCGCTTTGGAGTCTCCAGAGACATGCAGAGCTCCATTATGAGAGTGATCACACTCTCCGGCATACACCAATAAACACATATGCACATTCATGAGTCGAGAAACACATTTTAGCATTTCAGCACCGTAACACATTCTCGCACCTGCAATCTACGCGAGAACACGGACGCGGACAAAGTTACTCATTTATAAACACACGTGAGAGCATTGTCCAGAATGGATGCACATCCCTCCCGACACACACATTACACCATAAGCTCTCCTCCCTCACACACATTCACACACACACACACACACTGATCGGTAGAAACAAAGTTTAACGCTGGCTCTCTCTGTAATTTCTTGTACTGCGTATCCTAACTGCGTGTAAGAGCATGCATTAATTCAGACATCATTTAATAAGACATACAGCCAGACTGCCTTGACCACTCCATAGAAAGGTGTTGAAAGGCAATTACACTGGGCAAATAGCCCTTCAGGCTCCAAGGGCCTAAGCCCGTCCATCCACAGAGCGGAAGGAAGGAGGAAGAGGGGGGGGTCTCCTGCAGCAGACTTAAGAGAGAGTGTAGGTTCCTGCTCTCTCCTACTCTGTCCAGACATTTCTGGATCCAGGAGGAATGCATTATGATTTAGTAAGCAGCTGGGGACTAAAGAGAGGGCAAGTGGTAAAAAAAAACACCTCTGCTGAAACGCAAAGGGAAAAAAAGCCCAGCAGTATGCTACATCCCGGACCAGTTTGTCAGTCAGGAATACTGTTGTTCAATTTTGTCTTCGTTTGACTTCTGAAAACATGCCAGTGCCACAAGAGCAGACAGCTTTGATAAATGTGAAGGCACAGATGGTGATATTCCCTTTAAGTTAATTTACTGAATTAATTATTAGAAGAAGATTAAGCCCTGTAAGTATTCCTTATGTCACAATAAAAAGGCACTTATCATTAAAATATATATATAAAAAACACGTGCCAAGGTATTTCATGTGAGCTTGATTTAGACACGCTTTTAAACCGACAAACCGACAAAATGAAGCTGCTCAAATCAGCATCTTTGTCTTTTGAGTATTAACTCGTGTGCTGAATCGATACGGGGCAAAAAAGAAAGGAAGGAACCAGAACAACGGAGGAAGGAAGAGGAAATGGGCGGGACCTACCATTGTTGCCAAAGTCCAGTGAGTATTTGACCACATGGTAGTTATTCCAGACGTAGAGGAGGTTGTCCCTAGGGTTGTAATCCACTGCAGCAATGTACTGGTAGGAATTAGGGAAAGGTATATTGACGGTCATCTCCTTGCTCTTATCTGTGTTGTACATGTAATCGATCTTGTTTCCCGTCCCTTCGTTGTCATCGTCTTCGTAAACAGTTTTGACCACGTACAGAACTCCACAGATCATGAAGGCGTTTGAGGCGGAGCGTTTATCGTAACTGGTGTCCCAGGAGCCTTCAATGCGTAGGGTGTAGGGGTTGAGCTGACTCACAACTATACGCCCGTTGTTCTGCTCTGTTGCATAGATCACCCACAGTCCGTTCTCATCCACCGCCAGGTCGATGTCGGACTTTCCCCCCCAGCGGTACGGCGAGGTGTCGTGGTAGTTGGCGTTGGCAATAATGGCTTCTCCACTCTTGATGCGGGTGCGTAAGTCAAATTTGACAATGTTGCGTGTGCGCTCCTTATTGAAGAAGAGCGCACCGTCATAAACGACAAAGCCTGTCCCGTCCACCCGATGAGGAAGTTTATAGGTGGTGGTGGGGCGGCCAGCGATGAAGTCCTCCTTGGATGAGTACTCTGTCAACGTATCGGTGCGGTACGGAGTCCAGGGCATGTAATAGATCTTGTCCGAGGCCTGCAGTGGGTCTTTGCACCAGGCACCGGACTGGTGGTCTGACTCAAACAGATGCTCGCTTTGGTACACCCCTCGCAGAATGCCAGGACACAAAAACACTGAAGGAAAAATGACACATTTCGCATTACACAGCGATAAAATCTGTACAAAAGTTGCTGTAAAATGTCAAATATCCTCTGCACCTGTGCAAAATATTATTTACAGTCTCCTTTCATAATCGGCACATTGTGTTTTAAGTGACGATGACATCCGACAGGCTCAGTCTGTTGTGTTTGGGTTGCTGTATTGTCCCTGTCATTCTAAGGCACGGCTCCCATTCAACAGATAATACACTGCTCTCACACCTAGAAGGAGAAGGGAAAATGGCACATTTTGTTCTACTTCCCCCTCTTTCGTTCTATTCCCATTTCTCCCTCCCTCCTTTGCTCCTTATTAGTCTCACAGCTCTTTCTTCCCTTTTCTTCCTCTCTCTTTCTGTCAGAAACAACCAAGGGTAGGACGGTACAGGTCTTTTATCTCCCGCTGTTTCTGCAATTGTTACAATAATTCATTTCCCACTCAGCGCTCAATATTCCCAACTTGGAATACTGGGGTCAGGTTTTATGACTATTGTGGGAGATGTAGTAAATTCTGAGAAGCCTTGGTGACCGGAGTCATGGGGACTTTGGTAATTTAGCTGGAATGTTGTCACACATTATGACACCCACACACACACACCAGATACTCAGAGAATTGCCAGATGTGCTTTGCGGTTTTCCCATTCTTCTCAATAATATAATTCCAGATTCTACTCAAAGGGGTCGGCACTATTGATTGAATTTTCATTGCCTATTCAAAGCACTGGCTTAATTTCCATATCATGGTTAAGCATTTGAAATATTAAATGTCAATGTAATTCTGCGTTCACTGGCGCATCAAAAAATGTGCCTGACCCGTGGAGGGTTGGTTAAATTACATTCACCGTGATTCTATGAGATTATCTGGGTCTGGAGTACGTTTAATGAGAATCACTGTGTGTGTGTTTTTGTTTTTTTTATAAATTGTCTCTATATGCTGAGATCAAACTGTCTTAATATAGCTGCAGTGAATTTCAAAGAGATGTCATTCAGTCATTAGGTACAAAACGCCTCGGGTGTTGGCATCAAACAGTGACACCCAACCCCACATTTCTGCACGTGTGCTTATGTGTGTGTGTGTGTGTGTGTATATTTTGCTCACCTTTCTGTTCCACTTCTGCGTAAGACATGGGCAGACGATTTGAAGAATGAAAAGAAGCAAGAGAGAGAAAGAGAGAGAGACAAGAGACAAAAATAGATTAATGATGCAATAATAAGGAAATCATGATAATATAATCTCAGATCTCCATAATCGTTCTCATATTTCATCATAACCTTGTGAGAGTGCCAGGATGCTCTCTGTGTGTGATTGGTAATAACATTACGTAAGCATCTAAGGAGAACGTGCCACAACAGGGAGGCTTCCCGACAGTAATGTATCTCACATATGTCAATGCACATACAGTACATATGGCACACACGCACTGTGGATGTAAACGGTGAGAGCAAGGATGACGGCAAAGAGACAAGCACATGTGCTGACACACACACACACACACACACACACACACACACCCACAAAATAAAGGCCTGAATTCAAAATAAAATGACCTGAGATAATGAGGTGTTTAATGTACGCTAATAGCGAGGGAGCAAATGGAACCAGAACATTGATTTGATTACTGGGATTGCGATTCTGCGGTCCAGCCAAAACAGCCACATTAAAATACTTTGTGTTACACCGTGGGTGAGCTAATGCTTTGTGTATGTCACTGACTTTACATCACTATTTGTATGCAAGCGTCTCTGTGTGTGGGTGTGTGCATGCTGAATACACTGCTTTGCTTTCCATCCAACACCAAATCCCTCCATTATATTCAAAGTGTTATCTTTAGCTGAAGTCGGTTCATGTTGCCTTGCCATGAAATGTGCACACTTGCTCCAAGCCTCTTAAACATATGAATTCCATTCCACCTTGCTCTCTGGGGAGCCAGAGGGAATCTGAACATGGCAGTAACTTAATACTACAGCCAGTGCCCTTGTGTCTTTCAAGACTGTTAGAGACCTGCTGAATGGAACTGGTCCCCGGAGAGAAATGAGGAGGGGAGAGGAAAGAGGAGAGGAGAGGAGAGAGGAGAGGAAAGAGGAGATACAGCAGAAGCGACAGGAACAGTTTTCAAATGAAAACCATTTCGAGAGACTACCGGATGACAGATATTTATATAAAGTACAACCACAGTACATCTTGCAGAGCACATGCATTAATTCTTTAACACATTAAAGCTAAATCTCATCACCAACCACCAGACATACACAAACATGTGACGCACAAAAACACACACATACGCACACACATGCAACCATTAAATCCTCGGCTCATGAAAAATGCATGTTAACTCGTGCAGCTGAGCACAACTCCCGATAAATAAGCAATCTCTGGAAGAAGATTGTGTTAAACCTAAAACAAGTGTGTATACACGCTATGTGTGCATGTCTGTGTGTGTGTGTGTTTGTGGGGCGGTGATGCTGATAAGAATTAAGATGTAAGGATATGAAATGGTTCGCCACAAGGAAGTGTTTCCCTTGTGACAAAAGCTGGAGCGGAAAACAGATAATGTGTGCAGGGAGGGTTTGATGGAAAGACAGTGACTGATAACACACACACACACATTCACACACACGTGCACACAAATATTAGTATATGTATATTTGCAATTTTTTTTTCTGTTTCCTGTAATTTTCCAGTTCACAAATGCCATTAAAATAACCGATCACATACACTGCTAAAAGTAAACACATACAGGGAAAAATATACATGACCATACAAATAAAAGGGGCGGATAAAATACCTCACTCGTTACAGGTGAGTAGAAGTAGACATTTAATTTGAAAACATTAGGCTAATCACCCCTTCGGGGATCAATAAAGTATCCTTCTTTCTCTCTCTTCTTCGTCTCTCTGGTTACAAGTAAAACTGACACAACAGAAAACATACTTGAGTAAGTCATGTATTCATCAATGTTGATTTTACTTAAGTATCAAAAGTATTTTTTTTGGATACAGTATTTAAGTACTGAAAGGAGAACGTAAAATAATGATTTGTCCTCAAGGTGCCATTTATACGTTGTGATAGTCATAATAATAAAATTATAGATCTAGCCGACAGTTCACATATCTTTAAAGCCAAATAGTACGACGCCGTACAAGGGCCACTGTAGGTAAAAAAAAAGAAATTTGTGAACGAATTCTCTGAGATCATAATGTCACAAATTTGCGAGAAAAAAAACTTGGAATTTTGTCATTCAAACACAAACTAATGAAGGTACGCGCAAACTATTTGTGCAAATTACTGAAAAACCTTGTTCCCGTGTGATTACGCAATCATAGTAATGTACGCGAGGTTATATGTATATGTGTACGCGATCATAAGTAAGTGAGAGGTTATACATGTCTGTAAGATGTTACACATTTGTGAATATTAAATCATACTAGTGTATGTGAGATGTTATATTTGTGTGCGAATGCACAATATCTGAGATTTTTCTCACAAAATTGTGAGTTTTGTCCCTGAAAATTTGCGACTTTATAATCTTAGCGAATTTGGCTAAATATATATACATATATAAAACCTCGTTGCCCTAACATGTAAATATCGCTGATATCTTACATGAGGAAAAGCAGTTACCAATCATTTCGATTAAGTTTGTCGAACGTTATTTAAAGATGATTTTAGTACTATTCCCCCGTCTGCATATTGAAAACATCATTTGTTTTGTACGTCATTTTGTGACGACTAACTCACAGAAAAATATTATAATAATAATAATAATAAGAAAATTCCTTCTACTCCAAGTACAAAATCTTTTCAAACATACTCAAGGACAATAGTGAAGAATTTTTATTGACTAAAATAAAGAATAAATGAATGAATAAAACAAGTATCAGGTATCTGCTGCCGCTCTTCTACAGAGGAAAGGAAAAACAAAAGGAAAAGCACTCTGGTTTAAGGTTACTAGAAACTAATAGATTGCAAATGGAAACACTTGCTAGCAACAAATATACCAAATGGCAGAGAAAATGTCAAACAAATGTCATTCAATTTGTAATGCTACTCATTGTTTCACTACATTAGTGGCTGCTTGTACTGGTGAGCTCACTGAATGCTTCTTTTTTTTCTCTTGAGTGCATGCTTTGTTTTTAATCCCCATGGCAAAACTCAGAAATGATGGTTTGCGAAGGAGAAATAGCAGTTTTATATCAATGTGGAGGATTTGACAAACTGAATATGGATGAGATATTTGTTGAAAAGCTCAAGGTTTCCTCAAGGTTAGCTGAAGATGATTCAAGAGATAGTCTTTTGTGCTGCTGGTGCTTCAGTAGATAAGCCTAGCCAAGAAGAGAGAGAGTAAAAAAAAAAAAAAAAACCACAAGGTAAGTAGAGGAAAAATGTCCTTGCATGAATAAAGCTCTAACATCAGAGCATCTTTTAATCATTTTTCCATAGTATGACACAGTTCTGCGGAGCCACAGTGTGTGTATATTTATACAGTGTCACAGCGTGATCATTTGCAAACCCACTGCAATCGCAGATAGTTCATCATGAAGCCACTGGAGAAAAGAGGAAAATTCATCCAAACCATAAAATGTCCTATAGTGCAAAAGTGGAGTCTCTCCAGTTATATTACATTATAAAATGGTCTAAATTTCAGTGATCATCCTGGTATTGTACCTTGAAATCATCCCCTCTCTTTCTTCCCCTGTCTGTCGATTTCTTTCTCTCTTTTTCTCAAAGACACACAAACTGGGCTGCAGTCTAAAAATAATTAGCATTTTTATTGAAAACATAGGTATTTGACTCAGAGAGCAGACGTATGTGCCCGTGATTGTGTAATGTGTGGTCGCACGCTTGTGCATGTGTTCTGCAGACGACGAGGGGTGACAGAAGCCTCACCGCTATTATCACCGATCTCCATCAGCTCAGACGGCTAAAACCCAAGGTCATTTGCGCACACAGACATTTTAGTCTGTCTCCATTATTCTACTATTTCTCTCCCCCTTCTCTGCCATTCTTTCTCATCATTCCATGCTGTGACTCTCCTCTGGTACATTTCTTTATTTCCACCAATAGCCCTCGTCGAAGCCCTGTGTCTTTTATCAGTTAATTCGTTCGATCTGTTCCTCGTCTGCCAGCCGCGTCGAAGCTATTTCTCTCTGCCTATCGCTTTTTCAGCTGTCGCTTACCCTTTTCTCCCTGTCTCTCTCCTTCTGTCTCTTTGGTTCCTTTCCATATTCCCTTGCTCTCTCCGAGAAACGCACAAACCCATGCATGTGCACACACACGCGGAAACATGCACATATTGTACATGCTCATGTAGACACACACACACACACACACACACACACACACACACACACACAAGGATACACGTCTAGCGATGAGCAATTGTTTCCACAAGGGAAGTACCACATATGCACACACACGCACATACATGCACGCAGCCATAAACACACTGACACCCAAACAGCTCTCCTCATATCATGTCATCATGATGAAGTTATTCTAGGGGTCCAATCTGACAGAAGTCTTTAATTGGACAGACAAGAAGGTGATTTTATCTTTTAATTAGCTTTCCTACAAAGCCAAGTTCTATTGTCTAAAATAGACTAGATGGGTATTGCATAACATATCACTGGCTTTTCCGATTAATACACTAACCCCCATATCTTACACCTGGTGCAAAGCAGCGCAAAGTGACGGCGCAAGTGTCATATCGTACAACCGACGCAGGTGTCATTTTCGCACCCAGCGCCGGCATTGTGCGTGTGGCAAATGCGCTTGCGTCCATCTGTGTGCCCCTGGACGTGTTGTTCTCGAAACGAGGGACGGTCAGGCCTATCGTAAAACGGCAAAATGCTTTTGCCCATGCCCAAGTGCAACTCTGTTCTCGCATCTGCTATTTAGCGAGTGCAGCGTTCAGATGCACATTATATACGCAGGTTCACGACCCGTGTGCACTCCGTGGAGAACCTCTGTTCTCCCCTGATCTCTCCTGACATCGTTGTGCTGCTTATGGCACTGTGCGGGCATCCTGGTGGTGCCAGAAGATGAGAAAATGCTCGCTGCCACCACGTCCCACAGCTGCTTCACCTGGAGGAGCTTCAGCATGAAAATGATGCAATATGAAATGAAATAAACCTACGTGTTTACAGAGTACGTCTGACTTTGCACTACACAATTAATAATGATAATTACATGTTTGCGGATGTGAATATACATTTGTGGTCTGTCTTCTGTGGGTTACGCTGCTAAAAAGTCCAATAAAATGTTCGAAACCTCCGGTGGCCACTCCCACAGATGTTGTTCTCGTGTGCTTTCACATTGAGCGCATCTCCTGCCATGTTACACCAAGTAGTGTCTGCCATCTAAATAGTAATGGTACTCAGATACAGTTTTATTATTAGTATAATTCATGACTCCCCACTTTGTAAAGTGTCCTTGGGTTCCTTGAAAGGTGCTGTATAAATTCAATCTATTATTATTATCATTACAAGCAGACTTGGCTCTTAAAGGGAATGGCAGCGATGCTCTGATTGGTTCAATCCATGTTCAGGCTAAAACACGCTTACGATTAATTAGGAGCCTACAATCTGCTGATCCTCACTGTGCAATGGGGGTACGTGCCTTCTAAATAGCAAAATGGTCTTGGCCACGCCCCAAAGCGCCAGGTGCTGTCGTGCGCCAGACCGCGCGGCGTAGGCCGTTCGGATAGGGCCCTAAATGTGGTAATAGGCTAATTGCTTCATAACTCCGGTTGGAGAGGCTGCGTCTACTCTGTGTCGATGTGGAAAGGGATTGGTGTAATCCCAGGTGTCCCAGGCATTTTAATGGCTGCACGTACGTGATTGAAATAACATGTCATTACTTCTGTCTATTCCACCATAATGTGTATGTAGAGATAAATATATTCATGAATGGGAGCTGCTTTGGAGAAGTGCTGCATACAGTAGTGGGCTAATGTATGGATATTTATAGCCTGCCTGGAGTGTTATGAGCCAGCATACACAGGTGGCTAATTACTGCCAAAGCTCCTTTGGTAGGTTGGCACATGACCGGCACACGCTCCTACCACACACACACACGCACACACACATACACGCACGCACGCACAGAGCGAGAGAGAGAGAGAGAGACTTGACAGGTCTGGAAAACATCCAATAAACCTGCTGTGAAGGGAGGGGAGATGAAGACTTGTGAAGGCATTGCTAGCCAAAAAAAAAAAGAAAAAAAGTGGGGGGGGCCGAATCTCCCGGCAAACTGAACCGTACATAATTTAATTACCTGTTTTACAACCCACTTTGAGATTTGTTTACAAGTCCTTGAATATCTATGTGCTGGGAAACATACTAGTTCAGCTTCAAAATCAACACACAAGAAAGCGAAGCCTGGAGGATAAAGAGGCCTGTTTAGAGTGCATCTAATTTTCCTTTGGGCAATCACAGTTTGTGATTAGCAACACCTGGGAACTAGGTGATTGCTGGGTGCCAGCTGTTTACACTCAATGCACTACCAGACACTTGCATTATGCCCATGTCCATCTACTCAACTATTGTACATTTTACACAACAGGTCTTGTTGCCAACTGCCAGTTTTTGCCTATCCTCTGTTTTTATTCTGTATATATTATTTTGAAGTGGCCCGTATCCGATACATATGTTTGCACAGTTTACAAACAAGGGTTTAATTCATAAATGGAGCTAAACAAAATGGTACAATGCACTCAAATGACAGAGAAGCAATTATACAAGCTATTGCTCCTAAAGCATCTGGAAATGTCAGATGCTTTAAAGCAGAGAAGGATTAGAGGACTTGCGGAAATTGCAGTTTCCAGGCACGTGCACAAATATTCACTAGATTATTCTTACGTGGCCAAAGTATGAGAGCGGACGTATAAATGTCACAAAAATCCAGCCTCGCTTTCAAATATAAGTACGCGGAGCCATTTGCTGAGGATTCTAATGAAAATAAAGTTTGGGCAGGAAAGCGACAGTTTGAATATATTGCCATAAACAAGGCCACCTTATTGATCTGGCTTGATTTATTGCAACATTCGAGAGATTTTTTCCCCCGCTTAACATCTCGATAAAAGCATCTTTCAAAACAAAGCAATTGGCAGCATTGATTTGACGCATCGACTCTGATCATAGATCCGTCTGGATCTCTAGACTCAATGTCAGTCAAGGACAATCTTGTTCCTAAAACTGAAACATAGGTACTCGTGAATGAAAATTGATTTCATTAATATTTGAAGGATGCAATGAGGGCCCTGCAAATGGCCATCCCGAGGAAGACATTCTATCACAAAACACGGCAAAATGTGCAACAGTCACATTTCTACGGACTTGTTTAATCTCTTTACAACATATTTTTCGCTGTAACATTGGCGAACATTTCTCATGGTTAAGCACACCCTCAGGAACCAGTTAGCGTATCCCGATGCTACCTGATCCTGCCTGAACACTTAGTCAGAACACGGAAACTGCTATTGTACTAATGCTCTCTCTCTCTCTCTCTCTCTCTCTCCCTGTCTCATTCCGATCTCGCTCTCACCAATTATCATCCCTCTTGTTCTCTATCTCTCTCTCTAATGCTCCATCTTTTCCACTTTTTCACTCTCTGTCCCCCTCCCTCTGTTAGCTGATCTCTGTAATGACTTTGGTTTCAGATGCTGTCTATTTTTGAGGGGAGAAACGTTACCCCGATGTGGCCATTGTTTATCAGATCAACGCGCAACTCATCTTCCATTGCACCCGATTGTTCCTAAGCAACTGTTGTTTATGATGATCGAGCCATGAAATAGGTACAACAGGCATGCGGCTATGGGAAAAATAAAGACAGGGAATATATAAAAAGGGTGCAAGCGAGAGGATGAGATACAAGTAACACACACTGACTGACAAACTGCGTGTGTGTGTGTGTGTGTGTGTGTGTGTGCTTGGTGGGCATTAAGCAGGTATCAGGTTGTGTTTCCATCTGCTCCAGAGAGGGCTCTGATAGTCCTATTATTTAATCTGCTGGTCATTCTAGACGCCAGGCAAGAGCCGTTTAGCCAGACATAATTGAATGCTTCAGTGTGGGAGATCACCTTGGTCGTCTGTATGGACCATGGTGCCAAGGCAGTACACTCAGACTGTTAAGTGTCAGTAATTTCTGCAGTACATTATGATAGTTTAGACTAAAAATAAAAAATGCACCTACCAGTGAGTGATAGGGAAGGCGTTACTGTAAGTATGAGAAAATATGAAAATTTTATACGAAAATGTTTGAAATCTTTAAAAGATTTCTCTCTTTGCAACAAAACTTATTGAAGTTAATGAATTCAAAACAACTGCGGCTTAGTTCCCTTTTTTTTCCATTAAAAAAAAAAAAAAAAAGATTTCAGTATTTGAGCAAAATAGACTTTTGGCATTTT
This sequence comes from Brotula barbata, assembly GCA_900303265.1. Taxonomy (NCBI): domain Eukaryota; kingdom Metazoa; phylum Chordata; class Actinopteri; order Ophidiiformes; family Ophidiidae; genus Brotula; species Brotula barbata. The sequence goes on from OMNV01012555.1 coordinate 23,760, forward strand.
TAATTCAACTGTATCTCAGTTTCATGCTTTCAATCTGTCACTGACTTTTAAAGTGAAAATTTTGACATACTGTGTACAACAAGTGTGTAAAAAAATTGACACAAAGTTTTCTTTTACAGGATTAAAGTAAAAAGAAAGTTTTAAAATTCATTCATTAGGATTATGGACTTTTAGGAAGCAAGAGTGTCAAAGTTGTGGAAACTCAAGGTCTTATCTTTATGTTCTACGCCATTCTGCGGCTGAAGCTCATAATACGCATCTTTTTAATTTAATCTGAAATGAATCAATTACACAAGTCATTCATGAAGTACCTTTCAAAAAATTACTTTGAAAAAAGGCGCTTTAGATGCATTGAAAAAATGCAGCACATAAAAAAACTGAAAAACATACAGGTAAACACACAAAATTAAACGTCAGAAAGTCAGCAACTTGAATTAATTCCATGCATGTTTTAAAGCAAATAATAAAATACAGCAGCACATGACATGAAATGGGAGTATAATAAAATGAATAGGAACAGCATCAAGACAAAAATTCAGGTCTCTGTCACTGCTCTACTTTCAAAGGCCATTTGGAATGTAGTGTTTTCTAAGGCCATATATATATATATATGACTTTATATATATATATATAGATCTGCCCCAAAGAACAATCAAGTTCAATTCAACTCTTCGGGTAGGTTTTTCCGCCCCGATCATGGCATGAATGAAATCCAGCTGCCATGTGAACAAAATGAATTTTAATGCCTCTTGAGATAGAAAAGCACTCAGAGCCAGCACTGGGGAAATTACCTGGGATCTCTATTATGAAACGTACACAGAAATTGTGATTTAGTGTTTCCTCTGGACAAACATTCTAAGCTGGATAAATCTGTGAAATAAACATCAAGGATGCCTTTACCAACTAGGCCCTCACCTGAAGCCTTACTCTGTTTTGCTACTATTTTAGCCTAGATTATGCGACACATGTGCCGTCTGTAAAACTAGCCTTTTTAGCATATTTTGTTACCGTGTCCCGTGTAACCCCCACTTAATATGACCTCCTTGTTTGTTATCACATGGTCAGAGGTTATACACCCATCTGTCGCCATTTGACCACATCCTTCCTTTTTGTTTTTCTCACCCAGACTTTCCCCTCTGAGCATTTATGTCAGCATAACTGCACTAAGGTACTGAAATTGTTGTTTACAATATAAAATCTGAGTAAAAACCACACGTTTCTGCAAATGAGTCAATATGACGTGGTCATTTGACACCCGAGTAAGAAAGTATTAAACGTTGAATAATGAGAATCTTAATTAATCAATCAGTAATCACTACTGATGTAGTCATAATAAAAAAAACGTAAAATAACGAAGAGTACTTACTGTATGGGACACACTCATACTGGACCTCCAGGTATTTGTAGGTGCCAGGGCAGGGGTCAGGGAAGACGTCTGGACCAGCCACCACGGCGCACTGTGTACGGTTGTTACATCTGCACAGGGAAGGGTAAGCAAAAGGACGATACACGATGTTAGTTGAACCCTTACGACTACATAAACGTATGTATTTATAGTTACATAAACATATACCGATGCGCATGCATGTATGTTTACAATAGCACTCCCACAAGGGCATACCCTTGTGTATAGTGTGTTGTAACATTAGATATATCATCTACAGTCATACAACATGCTAGATAAGCTCAGATACACACTCAGGGGTCAGTGGTGGTTCGGGGCCCTTTACAATGAGAGTAAATTGCACAGTATGTGGTACACCTGGAGTAAACATAACACTATTAGAATCAGTTCAGTCAGGCCCAAGGTTGCATACAGTGACACCTAAAGAGGTTGTGCTGAAAACGTGTGTCTATGTGTGTCTGTGAACAACAGAGTGAACAATCACCTATGGCTTTAACAGTATTCTGCCATACACTGCGGATAATTAAGACTAATTATCCGGGGGACTCTCTTCTTTGACACACAAGAGGTAAGTATTTCTCACTCTTATTAACACAGGATATGATAGGTGAAACACTGCATGTTTATGTCTGTCAGAGACAAAAGGGAGAGGGGGAGAGAAGAGCGTGAGAGAGAGAGAGAGAGAGAGAACATAAAAATGCATATATGACATTGATGTTTAAGTGTGTGTAATTAAACATGCCACCCCTACCCTTCACAACAGAAGATGATTTGTTGGGGACTAACCGCAGCTCATGTATTATCATGATAGATAGGTGTAATAACACAAAATGTCGCACAACACAAAAGTACCACTTCATCTCTATGGCACTTCTCCATTTAAATACATTATTGAAATAAGGCGAATAAAGCACTTGTGAGAAGAAAAGGCCTATTTGGAGAAGGCTGATGAGCAATTTCTCCTCTCATCTGAATATTTCTTTCAATTAGTGCCACTGCTCTGTCTGTTTCCAGTTCTCTCTCCGCGCACCTGTCAGACACCCGACATTTACATTAAAGACACGCCGATTCTCCCACTGAGCTTTTTTTAATGAGCAGGCCAAACCCCTCATGTCCTTTTTCATACAATATCATTAAATAATTTGTACAATGAAATATGCATGAGACCTAATTTAATTTTCACACCATACCATACCACCCAGAAGCAATATAGGTCACAGATATATGTATACATTTACAAATTGTGATATATATGTATATATAGGTGTGTCTATTGCGTTGCAAACCAGTAAGCCTGTATTCAAGCTAAATGTTATCTGAGTTTAAAAGGTTGAAAACTCTATGTGTCTCAATATCTGTCATATTCTAATAACAATAGCTGCCAGTTTTCTCTCCTCTTGCCTTCCCCTCTTTCTCGCCTCTGTGCTTTTTAATTTCTTGCCCCGGTGCCTTCATCATCGGTCACCTGTCATCAGTGCAACTTGTGGACTAGAGGGGGGACACAACTGACACAGCACCACAACTTTGCTCAAAAAGCCCACCAATAGACATGATTGCCTTCTACACAGCAGTGCGTCAGAAGACAAAACCCCATTATAGACCTCACACATTTGCTGGTGGAAAAATGGTCCGATAATCATGATGTCATCACACTAAGACGTGGTGTGCTCAAAGAAAAGCTGCCCACAGCTTAAAGCTGCATTAAATTACTTACCACAGAGGGGTGGAAAATCTCTAAAATCATATTAGCATTTGTAGCTGTGAGATATTGTCTGCTTATTATGTTGTTGTGGCTAACAGCAAACAACTGCCTACTGACTCACACAGCAGTCACAGAGCAACGTGGGCATCTCCGTGGGTTGTGTTTTGGACCACCTGAGGAATTTAAGTCCAATTTTCACCATCCTTTTATCTTTATTTTGGTCTCCGCATCGCCTGGAAAAAAAAAAGGGTCTCCAGCTTCCAAAAAGCTCAACTTTCTTGCTCGACATGAGTTTACTTGGGGTTTTGTGCTGTTTCATGCTCAGCAGGTATCCTCGCAATGTCTATAATAATTTCCTATAAATTGCTGCTTTTGGTCTTGCGCAGCTATTTGGTGCGGGCCACTCAAATGTATGTAGTTAATGAGCAGAGAGCAACACCAAAACAATCAGTCAAACTGCTCAAATGTGCACGGAGCCGCAGAAATAGGTGTTGATCCTAAGTGGGTAAGCTACTACAAGTGCCTCTTCCAGACTACACAGAGTCATTTAATGCATTGTCAGTCTCGTATTAATTAATTCTTGGCAAAACCGGCAAAACCAATAAAAAAAAACAAACAATACAATGGGAGGTTATTAGAAATGCCTCATCCCTAAGAACTCGCACACAGACGCACACAGTCCAACCAACGAGCAGCGACGCTTGTGAAGCTGGCAGTGAAAGCGAATGACATCAAATAATCACTGTTCAAAGCCAACAAAAGACATAAATAACTTAAAAATACAGGGAGGCAAACAGGGGTGGAGAAGTGAAAGGGAGGCTCAAAATGTGTTCAAAGAGGGAAAGTAAAAGAATATTTGCTGTAGGTTTCACACCAGCTGTGGGTATCTGTGAAAGTCTGTGTGTGTGTGTGTGTGTGTGTGTGTGTGTGTGTGTGCGCGTGCGTTTACTTCTTCTTTATGATACTGCGAAGAAAGCCTGATTCAAGTCACTTCCACAGCTGAGTCATAAAGTAGTGAAGGTTATTGACTGGTACTTTAAATAGAGGCTATAGTGCAAAGATTTGACATAATCTCTCTCTCTTGCTGTCTATCTCTCTGCGATCACTCTTTCTCTATTTTTCTCCGCGCTGCCTTCCCTTTTCTTCTCCCCACACTCTCTAAGCCAAGATAATAAACCAATTCCTTTCTCAGCCTTTGTCTTCATCCTTCCCACTAAGGAATTATTCCTCTGCCTTCCTCGTTCTTTATTTCTCATTCCGACTGTCTGTTTTTTTTTTTTCTGTCTGTTTATCTGTCTTAAACCCACTTAGCTGCAGTTTCCAGAGTCACCCCGATATACATATGTGGTAGGCCTCTTATTGCTTCGCTCCTTCTCCCTCTGTCTGTTCTCTCTCCCCTCCTTAATATCTTTCTCATCCCTGCCTCCCTCAGGCCACCCTCTACTTATCACCATCTATCCTTAGTAAAGCCTATGCTGACGTCACCATTCTGGCGGAGGCAGTAGTCTGAGCCACATCCAAAAAAAGGCTCCCTCATGGCCTGTATACCTCCACCTCTCGTCCCCTCTCTGCCACTGTTTATCCAGCAGCAGAACAAAAAAACGACAAAAATATCAGCAAAATTTTGCATCGACGCCCCCTCCGCATTCTGATCTGTAAACCGTAGATGCGGAAACACGCACGCGCACGTGCACACACACCTTCATAGTTCAATGCTTTCTTCACTTTCCGAAATGCCTCTTTTTCCTGTGTGTTTTCTTGGTTTTGGCTGAAAAGCTCCTTTTTTTAATTAGCATGACCACATCAAAACAAGGCAGTGGCCTGGATACCGCCTTGCCTGCTGGCTTTCTTCCCCGCAACACGCAACACACACTCACCCGAGACACTCACACACACACACACACACTATCCGCTAACAAAGCCAAGCTGTGGCAGGCTGGAAAAGAGAAAGCTGCAATTATGCAGTGGGTGCTGCTGTTGTTATTGTCTCTGATGTTTTTCACGTTGTTTGGCAGACCTCCCTTCACTGTCTCCTTCATATAAACATAACTGACTGACTGATGATTTGATGAGGCTGCCGCTGCCTGATGGAGCATGTGTGTATGTGCGTACGTATTAAGTGTGAGCACACGCATGTATCCGTGAGCAGATGCTAAACTGAATAAATATTTGTGAGTGTGTGTGTGTGTGTGTGTGTGTCGGTCTGTGTGTGTGTGTGTGTGCTCGAGTGCAGATGTGTTGAAGAACTATATAATTACAGAGTGAGTGAGAGCTGGGAACTAATCCTCATGAGTTGAAAGAGGTGTCTGAGAGTGAATGACACACACAGCCTCGGCAAAATCCTTTGGAATGCTTTTTGAAAATATTCACATGAAGTCAGACCCTTCCACAACACAGTCTAATAATTCTAAACACACACGCAGAGTAGTCTATGAAGGTTCTCAGTCATCCAGGTCACGGTTATCCAGAGAAGGTCAAATCGAGGGCAACTCGATTCAACCCTTCTTGGATACGCATGAAAAAAAACATGCCAGAACGCTGTGTGAGTCATCGTAAACACTGTGGGAAGATACTAAACACACTGAGACATTCCAAAATATTCTCCCAACATTACAGAACACATGAAGACAGTCTGGATTATGCTTTTGCGGTAGGCATGTTTATGATTGATGTTTGATCAATTCATCATTCTTATGAAGAAAGTATTAAATTAGGGTATAACATATTAATGTTAAGACATTCACACATAATTAAGGTAATCTAGGTTGTGTATTATATACTATATGTTATACAGTTCAGCTTGACGTTAGCAGAGGGAGATAAGACACATCAATCAAGCAAGAAGACAATTACAGTTCTAGTGTCGATTATTTGTTTGATTATATTAAAAAACGTTTAATTAGTAATTAGTATTACATTCATAAAAGGGGGAAATGGGAGCTTGGAATTTAAGATAGGAAATTGACTTTTGCAGCACAGACTATTAAATGTTTATAATATATTCATTGTGGGGAAAAAAACACCAGTGTTGCAAGGTAATAAAGTAAAAATACGTCATGACAGTTCTTAAGCATTTTTTGGACACTACTGTATTTTTTGAGTGTAGTATAAATAATTTCTTTCTTTAAATAATTATTACTTTTATTTACCCTCACATATGAAGCAAAATCTCACTGCTTTTGTCAAAACATGTTTGTTACTCATTAAAAAATTGAAACTAAAATAGGTGATGTTATTCATAAACAGACTTGGTAAAAAAAAACTACTTAACTCTCATTGAAATTGTGACGTGAGTAATTTATCCACCATGTTGTGTTTTAAGGAGTAGGGTCCAGGTTTGTGCATTTATTAATCTTTATATAATATCATAAGCTGGGGTAACCCTAACCCTTCTCTACCTGCATTCCCCGTTCTAAAATCTCGGTCTGCATAATAATATGACTTAATGTAATGACAAGTGCCAGTCCTCCGGACGAGTTAATGATGAATCAATTATATTCATTGATGAGGTCTAAATATTGATTCAGGAAACTGCTGAGAATTTGCATGCGTAATGCCGACAGTGCAGAATGCCTAAATATCATACATATTTAGGCTCCGGTATTTAGTGCGTTGGACACACAAGCAGTGATTATGTTAAGTGATTATGACCTTCAAAGAAAGAATTATGACTGTCAATTCAAAATGAAGGCCCAAGTTTGCATTATGTGACACAAATCTTAAATTTAGCACCCTCGCAAATGAAGAGAGACTGAATAAAAATCATAAAGAAAAGAAGAGTAAAAATTTCGCATCTGGTCAAAAGCGATGATCCATGTCTATAAATAAGAAAAGAGAAATATGCACGAAATTGTGGAGAATAAAAGTATGGCGCACCACATAGAGATGATGAGAACTTCACATGCAGACTAAGGATCCTTGATTCTATTATGTTATTGTCGCTATTGTCGCTCGTTGTTTTCGAAAAATAATACTGAAAAATACATTAAAGGAACTAAGGACAAAATCTGTTAAATATAATGAGCTGCACAGAAAAAAAGGGATTGATTAAACTCACATACTCTAATATCACCTAAATTGCATGATCAGATTTTTTTATAATAATAATAACAATGATGATAATAATTTAGGGGGCCTTCGGGGGATTTTGAAGTGACAGTAATTATAAACACAAATGAACACTGTGTACAAAGCAGAACCTCTCCCTATCAACTGTTTACGTGTTTCACTCACTCATCAATCCAGATGTGTTTCACAACAAGAAGCTACACAGCTGTTTCACTGAGCATCTTCTGCTGACTGCGAACAGCAGTGGGAGCATTGATGGTTCAGAATATTGAGCAATCTCTCTGTAGTGCTCACTCTGTGAGTTGAGCAATGGGCTGAACTTGCCATATGGACATATGGAGCATAAAATTTTCCTTTCCTTTTTCAAACACTTTGTGATGACACTCGCAGAAAACAGTCTTTAATGTACGTTCTAATTTTTACAGTTAAACTATATCCTGAATCCACAATCACACGTTAAAATGTATTTTGATATGAAATACAAAATGCCCATGAGGCAAATGTATCACGATAAAATAAAATAAAAAATCCAAAAAACACCAAAAAATGTAGCAAAATAATATATCGTGTTTTGGTTTTGAAAATACAAAAAAAAAAAATTGATCCAACCATAAAATATTAATAAACTGAGCTGTTTTAGTTGTTTTTAACAGATGTTTGCCATATTTCAGCCACTACTTCACATTAAATTAGTGATTTAAGTTCATTTGCTATGTTGTATGACATCAGAGAAACTGATTCTAACTGAAGTTGAGTTCAATGAAATATTTCCCAGGCGGAATTGTGACTTTGACAACCGTTCCATAGCAGTTTTACAGATAGAAGTTCTGAAACATTACAGCTCTGCAACACAACCATTAGCTGCTTGCTAGCTGTATTGTGTTGTCCCCTGCTACCACATTAAAGCTCTTGAATTTAAATGAAATGAAATGGCGATTCTTACACACTGTAGCGTAACAAAAAACCAATAAAATCATTCCTACCTTATTCTAGACATCCTCTTTGACGCTGACAGACATTGTTTGACTTAGCTACCCTCCACCATGCTACATGTAGCGCCAGAAGCATTTAGCTAGGTCATGCTAGGTGATCCTACTTTTTTAGAAACTCACAATAAGCCCACAAAAAGATTCATGAAATCACACGACTATTATGTATCATAAATTCACAACTATTGATACAACATAAAATTTCCAACTAATATGTCAGGATGGATGATTGAAAGCGTTTAAGTATTTTGAGGATACAAAGACACAGAGCTTTAAACTATTTTGATACCAATTACCTCTCGTTTTGTATTGAAGAAGAAAAGCTTAAAACCGAAATCCATAAATGCTTTGCTGAATTTCTCTAGTCTTTTTGCTGATGCCTCCATTACTCACTTTCCATTATTCAATTTGCCTGAAATTCAATATGGATTCAAGAACACCTTCAGCCTGGATTCTGGTCCATTATCAGTCCCTTTACACATCACTTGACAGCCATTATTGTTAGATAATACCACGGTAAACATCATTACATTGGTCACAATTTTCTATAAATATGTAATTGATGAAAGGCAATTTTCATTTTGAGGCTTACAAAAGAGCCTGAAAATAATAGTTAAAATAAAATAAGAAAAATCAATGTAAAAAAATCAAACTAAATAAACAAAGTTTGTGGAAATTCATCATGAAAAGGAGAGTGATAATTTCATCAAGCCCCCTGTGTGTGCATTTAACGATAGACATTGTGATAGTGTCTTGCTTGGGATGGATTCAAAAAATAAAACATGCACTCTCTTTCTCTCTCACACACACATGCATATCACATAGGAGACTCCATTGCTGTTGGCCTTATTTCTGCTTTAGAGGCTCCCTGATGTAGTTATACACACATATAGGCCTGTTTGAAAATGGACAAATGGAGTGATGGGAATGGATGTCGAATAGAAGAAATAAAAGGGGGGAAATTCTGGAAGGATGCATTTGAACAGAGATGCAGTAAGTAATTCAAGAGTGATATAGGGACTGAGATTGACAGATATAGAGAAAAGAGTGTATGTGCATTTGTGTGGGCGGATGTCTGTCTGTGTGTACCATGGGATATAGTGGAAGCAGACGCATCACATCCTGTGCCAGCATCACCATGCCACACTCATAAAGAAGTGACAGATCTGTCTCTCTTTCTCTCTCATTCTCTTTTTCACCCACACATCGACGCACGCACACAGACACACACACACATAAGCATGAACACACTGCTCTATGGTCCCTGGATGCATTTCTGTCAGCTTTCGAACAGCCTGTCAGACAGGCCACAGGTAAAATAATGTTGTTTTCTCTGCAGGGAAAAATCTTTGAAATGTATCACATTATTAATATTTGGCTGGAGGATGTCAGTCTATACCATTTTTTCTACCATTCAGTCCGAGCATGACAGCTATCATTTCTGACATCTCGCATGTAATACATAAGGTACCATGAATACTGTATGGACACAACGTTACAGCTGTCACAGACACTTTATGTAGCTTCCTTCCTAATATCCCAGGATGCTCGCAGGTTTCAACAAGTCAAACTTAAGACGTAAATCATGACACGTTAGCAGAATTTCTCTTCGCAGACTTAACCTCCGTGGCTCTGACCGACGGTTCAAAGTTTTTAAAATGGGTGTTCTCTGATAAGTGCAAAATCAGAAATTAATGGTTCCATGTTGATTTATTCTCATAAGCTTTTACTGTGCTGCTTACTTTGCATACCGGACCTTTCACCCAAACACTTTTGAGTAACTTCTTAATCCAACCTATCAAAATCAAATTTAAAACCTTTTTAAGACTTTTGAAGGCCTAGAATTCTGATCGTTAAATTTGAGACCTTTTAAGACCCTGCGGGAACCCTGCATCCGCAAGTATGTTAGATTTATGACCTGTGTTTTGACAGATGTCAAAAGACAATCATATCTTTCATATCTTTTTTTGTCATATATCCACGACGTCAAGATTGTTGAACCAGTTCATTTTTCATTCGACAAACAAAGGGCACATGTACATGCAAGCTCGAAATAGCTGTGCGTAAATTTCCTCTGAGCTACAACAAACAACGCATACATATCTGTCGCCTGTGTAACGCCTGAGACTGCTACACTGACATATGGCACAAGACGAGGAAATTAGCATCAACCATGGGAGGTGTGGGGAAAGTTGTCAAAGTGTCAATACCTAATTGCATTTGCAGAGGAAGGAAAATTCAATTCCATTGTAGCTAATGATGTTTTTTGAACGGCAGGTAAAGTGAAAGGAGGATAAACACACGCTGGATTTCAGGACGTGGGAAATAATCTTGTGGAATAAATAATGCTTGAAAAAGTTTTGATATTATGTCTCCTCGCACACAAGTAAGGCACCCACAATAACAGAACATCCTTTATCTCGCACGCAGGCTGACAGTGAAGTACAGTTTTTGAGCTCCGCCATCTCTCCTTTCCTCTCATCTCCTCCCTTCTCCTTTTCCACCGGTAACCATAGCAACTTCCATGTCGTCCGATTCCAGGATACACCGAGGGAGTCTTCCTCATGCTTCCACCTAGCAACATTCCTTTGCTGACATCCTCGCGTTTCTTTCTGCTACACGTCTGTGTGGGTGCATGTCTACATGTGACACCTCTCTCTCCACATCATCGCTTAATCCTCGCACAAACTCCAAATCCTTTCAAGAACTGAAAGACAAGTCGTCCTCCAGACAGCTGGGCTGTCTCTCCTGTTGGTGAAAAGCAGAGGAGCGTGTAGGAAAACAACAGCGTCCCTCCCTGTTACACAAGACGACAGAGCTACGCCACAGCCGAACGCCGTCTCCGAGCATTTAGTCAGCCTGACTTTTTCTGATGAAGTGAAAATGAAAATTTGTTTGTTTTTTTTTTTATGTATATTTGCGGTTGTGTGTGGGTGGATCGGCTGCGGAGGGTCAGCGTTTGTTTCTTGCTCCGGTTTTACAGTCAAATGTCAATGTCAAAGTATCATTATCTGTCAGACATGGCAGTGTGTGTGACGCACCGTTTCACATACCCATCTCTGTATGTCAGAATGTGTGCGTGTGTGGGAGACATAGAGAGAGAGAGATTGTCTCGACCATTGTCAAACCATTCTCATGTATCCAGGTGCTTGGTGAAACATAACTCAGGTTAGCATGGCAGCGATGACAGTAGGAAAGGGTCAGTCAGTGGTGAGTGACAGGTGGGAATGTCGAGGTTTGGGGAGAGCAGCACAGCTGTCAGTTAGGGTGAATGTACATAACTGTGTGTGGTTCGGAAAGAGTGTGTGGGTAGAGAATGGAGGGAGTGGCTATAAGCAGAGGATAACAGTATGTGATGATGACATTCAAAAATATGTTTGTGCCGATTGCTGTTATATATTTGAGGGAAAGCGTGTGTATGTGTGTATTTCAGGAGTGCCTGCTTGCCTCAATTGTCCATCTGTCTTTCTCTCTATTTCAGTCTTCTCTCTATGCATCTATCTGTGTGTGTGTGTGTGTGTGTGTGTGTGTACCTGTGCATGTATGTGTGTGTGGGCCCTAATTACCGCACTGAGCATGGGTGACAGTTGAGCCCCCGGGGTGCTGCAGGGCATCTCCTGTAACTGTTGTGACGATACGAGGGCGGCGACATACACACACACACATACACACACAAAATACGACATTTCCAGATATGAGCTCATTCAGTGGGAAACGGGATAGTTAATGGAGGGAGTGAGAAGGGAAGTGAAAGGATAGAGACAGGAAGAATCATAGATCAAGATATCATTGTTAACGTCCCCATGAGCCCATCTCTGTAACACACACACACACACACACACACACACACACACACACCAATTTCAGTCAATCAAAATATTTAAATGACTTATTTTTCCAATTGCTGTCTCAATGTCAAATGGAATAATGAGCAAAAATAGACAATTTGTGTGTGGTGTAGAGAATTAATTGATCTAATTTGGTCGTTCTCATTATCGGTTTTGTCTTTCTTCTCTCTCTTCTTGTTCTTTTGTGTTTCCAGTGAAGGATTGGCCTGAGTTAGAAAGGACAGATACGGTATATGTCCGGAAAAAGTGCCAGACACTATGTGGGAGCTCAGTGCTTATGCAGTACGAGATTGCAGACTATGATTCAAGTGGTTTTCTATAATTCAGAGAGTCAAAGGAATAGAACTTCAGAGAATTTTTTACAGTCCGCCGCGAGGAAGGTTCAAACATGCGTGTGCACACTTCTGTGCTCACACACACACACACGCACACACACGTATATACGCAGACACTCGGGCTACAACCACGTACATGCACACTTTCGTGTACACAGCAGGTATAGACACACCCACACTCTTGCACACCAGGCCTGTTGCTTTGAAGCCAGAGAATCGGTTCTAAAGAAAGTGGCTCTCAGAAGTTGGTCAGACATGGAAGTGATGAGCATCTCATTCTCTCTCTCACACGCACACATCCTCTTTGAGTGGGCATTTTGTCAGGACGGGACTTAAGAAGAAAGTCAGTGGGTGAGCATGCATGCATGAAAGCATATAAGTTCATGCATGCATGTGTATTCATTGAGGTGTGTGCACGCAAGACCTGTGCATAGTTGTGCGTTTACAGAGATTGCGCACCTGTGTCCCCTAGGGGACAGTAAAGGTTGCGCTTTAGTCCAGGCCAGGGATGTCTCTCCAGCCTTACAGGAACATTCAGTTCAGACTGACTGGGCCAAGTGAAATCTCAGCCCCACGCTGTACCCTGAGCGTCACCCCCACCTTTCCCGTAAGGCACAGAGAGAAAAAAGTGAATGGAAAAACAGGAAAGGGTGATGAAAACTAAACCAGATGGCGGGGGTGAAAAGGAAAAGTGAGGGTGAGGAGCAGGGGTGAGAAGCGATTTGTGGAATGCAATGAGGGCAGGAAAAGCTGGAGATGGGGCAGTAAAAATGGAGAGGCAGAAACGGAATGTCCGATACAGAAGTATTAAATGATTGTGTGATTTTGCTCTCTGCTTCCAAAAGCAAGAAGAGGAAGAGAGGAGACGCCGTCACATCTCCATACTCTTGCTTTTCTTGACGACGTGCCTTTGTTTTGTTTTGAGGGAGAAAAAGAGGACCAGCAAGGTGATGAGGTGGAGCGCAGGTACAGAGGTGTCGGGGGACTTTGGAATTTGCGTTGAGTGTGTGTGCCGGTGTGTACTGTCCACACATTCTTCACAATGTCCACACTTGTTTTGAAGCGGGTGTGTGATCGTCCTCCCCGCTGAGTGAGTGGTAAAAGGTGCTTGGTCCGTGGAGCACTCAAATATCAGCACTCAAGTAGTAAAGGACAAGAAGGGCGTTGTGAAGCACCGCCCTAAAGGCCATCAAATCACTTTTATGTCGATAGATTGCTATAACTTGCAGACGTACCGTCGTTTCGGCTGGCAGTTGTGTGCTCTCATTGTGTGAGATCGAACAATCCAAACCTTCAAACGCTGTTGTAATGCCTCCCATGCGCAAGGAACTCTGCCTCCTGAATGTCACCTGCATTCTGCCGAGCCTCACCACACACTGGATGCAGCTGAAAACTACCGTGAACTTGACAAATAATTTTGAAACCTATGTGAGAGAAATATGTGACTAACAAAATAAATGTGGTGCTACTTTGCTTTTCTATTTTGCTACATTTCAAAGAGAAATGTTTTGAAAATGCATTCATCGGACAGGTATGAATTATAAAAGACCTTGTATCTCAATAATACAATTTTGACTTGATCTCTAAAGGGTTGTGTTTACATCACCATCCAGAGCAGGCTGCTATTCATCAAGTTTCTCAGCCTTTTTTAAACCTTTTAATCTTTTACACCTTTTGGTGTAACAGAAAAAGTACTTCATTCCAAGCTGTGGTAGATATTATTATTGTAGTGCAATATTTTTACTATTTAATTTCTTGTTCTATGACCTCGGCCATGGGCTGAACAAGGACGAGGACATTATCACAGCATTTTCTGTTAAAACTACTCAATGAAATGGCCCAATTAACCAACTAACCCAAATGTACCCGTATGTGCTTAACCTTGAGACTCTTGTGAACAAAATGCGCCTGTTCATAATGTTCAATGACGCCTGGATGATGAGAACATTTATATTATGTCACAGGATGTCTCAGTCTATAAGTCGGAGCATCTTTTACTTCCACGAGCATCGTTTCTATCAACACGAATAACAGATGCTGCCATGGGACAGCTGAAAAATATAGTGTGAATATAAAACAATTATAAATATTTGTGTATATATGTAAATGTTTGAGTTGTTTGATTAGCTTGAATTTAGTTTGAAAACCTTTAATATTGATGGTTTGGATTCTGTGAAATGGTCGCTATGGTGCTGAAACAGAATCACCAACGGTGCCAAATGTTCTAACTTTTTGGGCCTAGTTTTATTGTGCTTTTATCAACAGTGTGTGAACTTGATGACAAAGCCATTTCCTGACATTGGTTTCCAATTGGAACACTGTAATTGACTCCCATTACAGCAATACTGCTTTAATTTGGGATATTGAGTTTAGGTAAGTATTCAGCAAAAAATCTTGGAGTATTGGTAATAGAATTTGATTGAGATATCAAACTTTGTGATTTTTCAATTTAACACTGACAGGAACCATCCTTCACAATGAGTACTTGTTCGTCTGCTAACACTTAGAGCCTTTACTCAAAATATAGGCCTTATTGGTTATAATATTTTTTGTTGCAGTAGATGTTATGTTCCTTGACTAGCTATACAGCTTATTATTATCATTATTCTTATCATTAGTAGTAGTAGTAGCAGTAGTAGTACTATGTGGAAACATCAATTGTAAATTTTCAAAGTAGAAAGAAATTTAAATACACCAAACCTTAAAATGAAGATTGCTCAGTAGCCTTTTTGTTCTACAGGATCCTCTCTACTAAAACTGATAAAACTGAGTGAGTTGTTGAACTGAGGCCAGTGTATCAGTAAAAAAGATTAAGCGTAACTTTCGTGGCCACGGCTTCATTTCCCCTTCAACCCAGTGTATCCCAATGGGGAGATAATCTGGGAAATGCAGCGATATCAGGTCCTCTCTAGGTTGCCTGAGAAGCCTTGTGAGACCCTCTGGAGATATGAGGCTTTGATATCAAGATCAATTATGTGGTATGGACGTACACACAAATATACACACGTTCACACAAAACCATGCGCACACAAACACATACACACATGTTGGCCTTGGAGAGTGGTAGCAAACAGAACAAAGAGAGAATGTGATACGGAGGAAACACTGGGCAGGCGGAACATGCTCTGATTTTATCAGCCAATTGAGCTCAGCTTGAAAGCCAGAGATGATACAGACATAGAGCCATATTTACCAAGCATTTTCTGTCATTTTTTTTTTAAAGGCACAAATGAGTGAAATTGCATTTCTCTGTACTTACTAAGCGATCACACTGAAGGTTTTGCGCCTGTCAAATGACAGAATGCTTTGCTCCATACTGGAGTTTGGGTTGATGCATTATGTATGAGGTGCGTTCACGATGTACGACCACAAAACTATGAAAGGATGGAGATTCATTCAAAAACACGGCAGAACTGTTTTTGTCATTGCTGTGCCTGTTTTTTTTAGCACCTGGGAGATTGAAGTGCAAACTTTGTGGTGCTCGCTGAAAACTGTTTGATCGCGCGGAGAGAAAAAAGGGTGCAGAATATCTGATCGGGTAACTGACGCTTTTTATCGCGATGTGTCAGTGAAGACGGGCGAGTAACGTTACATAAGAGGAAATAACATGCCATTCACACGTCATTCTTTGCTGTTTACTGTCACATAATCCTTTGTAGTTTAAACGTTGTCAGGATGACCTAAAATCTTCCAGATTGATCTTTCCAAATTCATTCACGTCTGAACTTATCGCCCCCACATTAAACGGAAGGCGCACGACCGTGCAGTGCGTCACCAAAAGAGTCCTTGCTATCCAATTTATATTTATAGAAAACAAAATATAAAGTCCGGGTGTTAATTTTCACGTTTGTGTGTTCTTTCCCTGCCAATAATCCACATGATGGTTGAGAGCCGCTACCATAGATGATTTGCTCGTGCGCTTTCACCTTGCACACGAGCAAATCCATTTCACATCTCTCTGCCCTGTTGCCCCGTGAAGTTCTTTGTCTCGACGCCGCCGTTTACACACCGATGACCAACGTCCAAGCGTGCTCGGTCCTTAAACGGAATGACAGGTGATGCTCGGGTGATTTGTTCAAAATTATGTTCAGCCCAAAACACACCCATGACGAATTAGAAGCCTAAATGGCAAAATACACTTGGCCACACCCCACAGCGCAAGGCACATAGGCCTATTGACTTTTTTGTTGATCTGTCTGGACTGGAGTAACATCTAATTCATATTTCCTCGGCAGGACAGCCAATGTGCTCTGCTGCGTTCCCCAGGTTTGTGCATCTGCTGATCCTTATTATATGCAATTCATTCAAATTAGCTGGACTCCAGCTGTGCAAATTCACACCATTAACTTAACCGATCCAGTGATGCAATTATGGTGGGTTTAGTTCATTTTGGGGTTTTTTACATGACGCACGGTGAAACGGATTGAAGGACAAGTCATGTGAATGGACATGGACACACAAAGAGGCTTCCAAATATCCAACTGTTCCCCCACAGCCTTCAACATGTATTATTAACAAGTGCCCAAACATGTAGGGATACACACACACACACACACACACACACACACACATACACACACGGTGCTTCTTTTCATCAATGCGCAACACTACTGCTGCTACAACATGGACGCTTTATGTCTGCACATGTATACATCCAAAGACACAGAAAAAAAAGCATATTCTCAACCACATGCAACACACGCACACACACAAATAGCTACACTGAAATATATATATGATAAACACTTGTTTCTGGTCTGAGTCACCACCACAGAGGATTCCTCAAGATGAGGTTTGGCCTCTAGCTCTGCTAATTGGAACTTAAAGTCTGGTGTAGCCCCTGGGCTGTGTATGGAGTGTGTGCTGCCCGCTGTTCGTGTGTAGTGTGTGTCTTTGTGTGCGTGTGGATGTGGATGTGTATAAATTATGGATGGCAAGGGCTGTAGGAGAGTGGCCACACAAGCTGCAGCTGCCAGAGCAAATGGAGAGAGCGAGCCAGGGCAAAGCAATCACAAGCAGAACACCACCGCATGACACAGACAGGTGGTTGGTTGATAGACAGAGGAGAGGGAGAGAGGGAGAGATGACAATGAGACGGCAAAAACAACAGACAGAGGAAATAATCAAGAGAGCAGAAAAGAGCTTTTAAAGTAACAAATGTCATCCTAATCCTAATGATATTAATGAATATTTATAGCCAGACCCCCTCATTACTCAACACTGCTTTCCATCACTGCTACTTTTGTTCCGCAGTTTTCTACTTAGTCCTCATCAACATAGTTGCTAAAACAGACTCAAAATGTTCTGTGCAGTTTAGGACTCCCAGAGGTGTCATTGACATTTAGTGCAGCCCACCAATCCATTTTAAGGTGCTATAAGGAAAATTTGAAACTTGATGGTGCTCGTGACTCATGGTGTCCCTTAGAGGAAGTGTTAATTTCCTCAGTGAAAACATTTATCATGGAGTGAAATTCATGAAAGCAACGTTTGTTAACAAAATAATAAAAAGTCACAAGGCGCAGATCTTTCATATCAAATGCTAACAAATTCATCCTCCGGCCTATCCAAGCATTCGTGGAGCCCCCTGCTATCACCATGTTATGTGTGAAAATATGTCTTCTCTCCCTGTGGATCCAAACAGACTCTATCAGTTCCAATCACATGTGATTTCTGAGGTGAGATGGAAACGTGAGGATCAGTTTGCTGGTGCTTGAGGCTGCATGCTTTCGGATCAGGTCTTACTAACAATGGGCACATTTCAGATAAGGTCTGACTGTCCTCGGTTCCCTTTTGGGTTGGACGTCTTTTTTTGTGTCAAAATATTCTTGCATGTCAGGTTGGGTTTTCCAGTGGATCTGCTCTGATTGGGCCATTTGCACAGAAAGGATTTGAACCAGGGCCTACCACCAAGTCACTGTGTGACTTCCCAGCTAGTCTTACACCTGTATCTGTAACTCTATAGGGCCTCACTTGGACAGTTTTTCCGTTGGCCTTCCTACAAAGCGTAAAGTGAGAATCCTTGACTGTCCTTGCTTAAAAAAAAATCAAACTTCAAGTCATCCAATAGTGTCTTTTCTTATTTTTACATACACATACATCTCCATAAATAAATTATTGTTCCCAGAAAAACGACAATGTTGTTGACTTTTAGCGACTCCCAGGCCGATCCTGACTCCCCCCCTCGTGTCAACACGTGTAACACAAGCGCTCTTCATTTTCTGCATGTTTAGATCCTTAACGTTTCCCCATACGACCACAGTACCAACGATGAAGACAAAATGAGCTAAAAGTACGGATACTAACAATTGTATTGAACCAGCATTCACACAATTGGTAGTCAGAGTTCGACAACAACTACTCCTTCACCCAGAGGAGAAGAAAACTCTGAAAACCGACATGAAACAGGTAGGATACCTTTTGAACTGGAAAGGCAGTTTTTGTTGTTTTTATGTCTCCAAGTACATTGTTTTGAACTGCTGATGCGTGCTCCCAATTTGATCTCATTGATTTTTTTTTTTGGGATGTGTCAAAAAGTGACATCACTTCACTGCAACACTCACAGGGAAATATGGGCATCCTTACTGCTGCTGCTTTAGACGAAAAAAGGCTCAAATTAGGATTATCAGTTTGAACACGTTTTGGGTTTTCCTGTCAATATTCCTCCGAGATTAATGAGTGTCTACTGCTCTACATGACCTGGACATAACACTGCGTTTTCAGATAGCCGTAAATCAAACCGCCAGCCAAGCCTTCCATGTCAGCTTTTGATTCTTGACAGCTCTTGATGAAACTGACAGATTTCTGTCAGTGTTGAAAAAGTACAGTGACTTAATATGCTACCCTAAAAACTGTAATCACAGGTTTTTCCTGTGAGGCTCACATGTAAAGCCTTCACTGGCATCATACGATCACAACATAAAGTGTCTGCTGTAATCCTACGCTGGTGATAAACTGCTGATGTATTGCACAGAGCCCTCCCTGGCTGCCACTGCTGTTTGCTTGACAATGTTGTCATTAGAGGTGGCGATCACTCCGGCTAGCAGTTGGGAAAGGAGTGCGTGAGTAATTTCGCTGTGACATAATTCAGGCGTTGTTCAGCAGGACACGGCCGATGGAAGTGTGAAAACCAGAGCCGGGCAAGGTGGCGATGACGGCTTCTTCCAGATTTGCGCCAGGATTCTTGATTGTCATTAATTTGACAGGTACGCTGCCCTTCATTTTCATTTTGCCGTTGCTGGCTGTCAACTCATTGAAACCAGGGCAACATCTACATAACGCCGGACTTGACGTTAAGAGTTTTAACAGGATGAGGACTACAGCAAGAGTTTGTGCACACAAAGGGACTGGGAAGCATCTGGAGTTGCTGGTATATTTCCTCCTGTACAAATAAGTAGAACAGTTCAAAGTGTTCCTGTTTTTTGCTGAGGCTCTGTCTTTGTGCCACGAGTCAGGTTTGCATATTTTGCAACAAATCATACCCAGGGACAATATAATTAATATAACGAATAAGAATACACATTGAATCAACCTATTTTCACTGAGAATGGCCTTCTGGTGTTTCTACAGCTTTTAAACTGAGCTGTCAAACACTGTCACATGGCCGCATGACAAACACGTACAAACACACACCTGAGTGACATGATCTTGTATGCGTCAGGCAAGTAGCAGCGCGTGTTCTCCATCTGGGCAGGGTCAGAATCGCAGATCTTGTCATCGGTGCGGCCGTAGTTGGCGCTCTCAATCATGATGACATCCGTGCCTGGGCAGCGCAGCTCGATAGGGTAGGACTCACAGGACAGCTCCCTGCGCACCACCGCCATGGGGATGGGAGCACGGCTGTAGACTGAGCACATGAAGGACACACATACACACACACACGTTGGTATAATGATAACTGTTTCCCTAGTGACAGCCTGACTGCTGATATTATGGCGTATTAGTCATGTTTAGACTATCTTAAAAATGTGTAGACTGTGGAGAGCTTAATTGTACAAGCACATTTTGTGTTCAAACAAACCAAATTTGTTCCCTTGTCATACAGACTAATTATCTTCACTATCTGAAAACAATAGCATCACAGAATGTTTCATAAGGACATGTACACTGTTATGGGTGAAACACCCAGCGTGGTAATTACGGTTGTAGTTTTCGACTGTGGCGATAAAGGCTAATTTCTTGGCAGTATCTATAATATCTGTACGTATTTACTACAGTGGAGTAGAACAGATGGTGTTCATTGCACTGAATTTTCACTTAACTTAGGACCTTTCTTTCTTGGTGTTTCACTATTGTTGCTTTATATTTTCAATCATCACCCACCATCCTCACTTCGTGGTTGCCCATTTATTTTGTCAAGGTTAAAGAAAGCAAGGAGGAGTATATAAAGAACCAATCTCTTCATCACACACGTAATATGGATTTTCAAACCCAATGGTCTCGGGAACTTTAAGACCAAAGAGCTAAGATGTAAGAATACTATGTAGAGCCGAAAGGGGAGACTATAGATGTCAAGAAGACGAGACACACACATCTCAGTGATGAGGACCGCCTGAATCTTTTTATTGTGTTGTTTTTCTGCTTTAGATTGTAACCAGAGATGATCAAATCAAATTTCAGTTTGACTCTTTCTACCATTCTCTCTCTCTCTCTCTCTCTCTCTTGATGTTTGCCACATGAATGTGATTAAAATATGAAATCTCACCCTTAGCTTTCTAACAGCAGGCCAAAAATGCAAGTTGTTACAGAGTGGAGGTTTGTTTTTGAACCGTCTCCAGCAGGGGACATCAGACAGCATTACCATGGGAACGATTTTAAGTTAGCCAGACACCTCAGGACCAGCAGCTCCTGTGAGGTCCCAGTTCCTGTGGTTTTTATCAGCTTTATTACTGTAACAGGTACAGTTTTGTGGGTCATTCACACCTTGTTATTGGAAGTCATTAGTAAACCTGATGAAGCCTTTGGGTGAGTGACACAGCATCTAACACCAAGCATCCGCCTTAGAGATAGTATTTGTGGAGATCAAGAGAGCTGGATGATAATGTTCAAGGACAATGAGGTTTGGACCCAGAGATGATGAGAAGGGAAATGGCAGGAGCTTTGGGAGGCATCGAGGTATGAATCCCGAGATGACCTTGGTCTCTAAAAAGTCCGTAGGTGTGAATGTGAGTGTGATTAAGCTGCGTGTCTCTATACGTTAGCCTTGTAATAGACTGGTGACCTGGCCATGGTGTACCCTGCCTTTCGCTCAATGCCACCCACGACCCTGAAATGGATAAGCGGTATTGATAATGGATGGATGGAACTTAATGGGACTGTGTAGAGTACATCTTGTACAATCATGTAAACTATATCCTGGAAAGAATGCACACAGTCCACTACGGGAGGACTCATAAGGAGCTGTTCATGCAGAATCTGTAATCTCCATGTAAGGACAAGAGGTATTATAAGAACACACTTATATCAGGTTTGAAGATGAAAAGAGTCATTAGAGCAGGGGTGTCAAACATACAGTCCGCGGCCTAGCACTGACCCACCAAGGGGTCCTATCCAGCCTGCTGGATGATTTTGAAAAGAGTGAAAATTACAGACATGATTGCAATAAATAGCACTGCTGTTCCTGACTTGTCCATTGGGGGTTGCGCTGTCCTTAAAAGACTGCTCTGCACGCGGCTCTCAACTTTGCGCAGTGTTAGAAATGTGCCAAAAAAACGCAGAACATAGGCTGTTTCATTTCCAGTCCTGTCACCAGTAGAATTATTGACCACATTACGGAAGCGCTATAAAAATGATAACTAAATCAAGGGTAGTTATTCCATTTAAACTGCATAAAAACACATTTTCAGTTAGTATTTTGCCTGACATAATTCATTAATAATGTAACAGTGAAGGGAGTGTGATTCTAACTGGGCATCTTCCGCTCCCAAAGCACGCACGCAAACCAGTCGGCCAAATGAACAATGTGTTTGGCCGACTGACCAGCGGTACTCTTGCGTATGCGCCGGTCATTACAATAACAACAACAACAATAATAAGCCAGTCGTCATCAGGACCCGGCACCACCGAGCTGATAATGTACTAACGGCCCCAAGAGAAGGAGCACAAACTCCTGAAGGATGCACTGAAAACTGGACCAAAAACCACAAAACCAACTGGACCTTTGTAAAAACAGCCACAAGATCTAGGAAGAACAAAAATCCTGCAGAAGAATAAAGGCAACAACACTGTCATCCCACACGATTCTGCAGTATCTCAGACGCCGCACACCCAAACAAAAGAAAAGCAATCGGGTGTATGCAGTCCAGCGTTGTGAGAAATGCTCTGACTTGTATCTGGAGAAACTAAACAACCATTAAACAAACACAGGAGGGCCAACACCTCAGTTAAAGACACCTCAGATAAGAGACACTCCCTGGAGGACAACGTACATATTTTGGACAGGGAGGACAGATGGTTTGAAAGAGGAGTGAAAGAGGCGATCTATGTCAAAGTAGAGAAATCATCTCTCAACAGAGGAGGAGGTCTGTGACACCTCTTATCACCCACCTACACGCTGTGCTTCCATCCCTTAACAACCACTCACTTTGGGCCTCATATGACTCCAAACACTGTCATTTGCACTTGGCCTCAGATGACGCCTCAGATGACGCCGGCGACTTGCAACGACTGTCACCACAACTTGACCTCAGAGCGCTAACGAACCAAGTCACATAATGACCCCACAGAGGGTAAAAACCTGGGACTCTCTACAAGTCAGTCAGAACTGAAAACGGCCCTTGGATGAGAGGCGAAACGTCTTCAAGTATCTTCAACCAAGTCCAGTTACCCTTCATTCAACACTCCTTGGATAACCATGGCCCGGGTGACTGAGAATCTTCACGGACGGATGGATGGAATCTAATAAAGAGCCACATTTTGGACAATCGCGTTGGCTGACCGGTTTGGCAGTTCAAGTGAGAGATCACCTTTTAAATCTCTCTTCTTCACTCTCACCCTCTCCTTCTCCTTTTCTACATCTATCTACCTCTTTCGCCACTCTCTTGTTCTTGGCCCAAATATAAAAATCGATAGCCTTTTGTTTCACCCCCCGGAGGGAATGAGAGTGTCTGAATAAGAGTGTCTGTACTGTCTGTGCCTGCCAAGTTTCTGTCACAACTTACACAGCTAATGACAGACACATTAACATACACTCAGCAGCTCACATACTACATGTGCACAAACACAAATTGCTAAATATTGACACGTCCGTCTCCAAATGTCTAGTATATGTGTGCACAGTGTCTGCACCCGTTTGTTTATAAAAACTGATGTAGTGAGTGAGTCCTTGGGATGCAGATTAAACAGAGTTTTATACAGAGCTGAGGTGGCTGAAAGTGTGTTGGTGTCTATGTGGGTAATGGATAAGTTAAATGGTCTCACACACGACAAGATAGTGTGTGCCACTGTGCAGCAGTAGCAGTTGTTTATTTCTGCTTAGGAAAGCAGATTAGCTTTTAATTGAAATACAGATAGACTCTTCTTTTGGGTTGTTTAAGTGTGTGTGTGTGTGTGTGAGTGTGTGCATGTGTGTGTGTTTCATTGAGCTCTCTTTATGCCCAGTGGGGCCACTGTATGGCCACGCTATGAGACATCTGATACAAAGCCAGTCTAGACAGCTGGTTTACAATAAAGTGTATTGATCCCCACAAGCTTCAATTAACCCTCTATGCTGCGTTTACGTTCGTGCTCACGGAGGCGGACATGATTAACAAACCGACACGCTAACAATCATATTAACACAGTAATGACCCACTGTCCCGAGCGCACCCTGCCGTCACACACAACCCCGTAGGCAGTCCCCTACACTTCAGCTTCACAGAACAATACATTCTATCTGTATTGCCTGTGGTGATATGTGTATGTATGAGTGTGTGTCTGTGTGTTCAGTAGAGAGGACATTTTCTGTAAATGCCAGTTATATGTCAGTGTTATCTCTGAGCCACTGCCTGCCATTATCAATGCGGTGCCCTAAGGTTCCAGCACCACTCAGATATTAGCTCCGGATTGCTGCCTGTACATGCCTTCACATGTGAGCATTTGCAAACATTTGTGCATGTGTGTGTGTTTGTGTGTGTGCGCTCGCGCCCTTGTGTGCGATCTGGTGAAGGGCAGTATTAAGTAGAGCCCAGGCAGAGTGTCATTGAGCTCATTCAGATTCTTTGCTGCATTCATGTAACCATGACGCGCCTCCAGCCAATGAGAGAGCAAAGTGGATAACGGAGGAAGGACAGGGTTGCTATGGTTACTGTGACAGGAGAGTAAGGAAGGTGGTGTCTTGCCTCCCTTTTTCAGGGATGTTGTAGCTCTGTGTTTGAAGCACAGGTAGTGCTTTTGTCTGTGCACAGGTAATATATTTTCAAAATAAACAAACAAAGCGACATCGTAATAGATGCATTTATCATCACTGGACCTTCTGCCAAATCACGAACATCCATGTGTTTAATTAGAATTGTTTGTTTGAAATATTGTAACTAAAGCGATTCCACCCGGTGGTCTCTGGTTGGAGTCGTCATTGACAGACAGCCAAATTATATGTAATAACACATGCATTACGAGCACGTCAGGGTAAAATTGACAAAACATCCCAGATTCATGCATGATTGTCCTTGTGCCAGTCCATGGAGTGTATAGATTTTATGCTGACAAGACCTCTGTTACTAATAGCGGGTCAATCTTTCCAGTCATGCTTTCTTAGGTATTGCCAATATTTCCCCTTGTTGCACTGTGGCGATATAAACCATTGACACCGATATTCCCGCAGAACCGAGAATTAAAGCGCTTTTCCTTAATAGCTCGTGGATGTATGATGTAAAGGTAGAGAGATCTGTGGATGAGCTCGGCATCTCTACCCCCAAAATGGAGGAGGAAGAGCGAGTAGTGCATTAATTAAAAGAAAAAAGTTGAGCTTTACCCGCTGGCCCCTCACTGGTGACACGACTCATGAGACATTTAGACCACTTACTGCTGGGGGAGGTATCAGAAGTAGAAAGGCAAAAGTTCACCGTGGCCGCCCTGAATAAAGAACGCCCACGGAGTCTGAATCACATCTTGAGCCTTTGCCCCTGAAAGAATTCGACATCGTACGAAGAATACCGGGGCCCTAATTTGTTTACAAATTAATCGTGTTATTTAAAGCGAGGCAACGCATTGATTATATTGAAAAACGTCAAACAACACGTGATCCTGGCACTTGGGGCTGGGGGATATGGACCGGATATTGTGTCTCTGCATTTTAAGGCTGAATGGTGATACACAAATAAATCTCAATATAAATCTCTGTGTTTTGCAGTATGAAATATTCGCTTGTAAGTCAAATCCACACGTGAAATATCACAACTTTTATCAAAAGAGACGGTGATCAAAATAAAATGCTATGGCAGGGTTTCCTTTCCTGTTTGAAAAAAACCACAGCTGCACCGTATATTGCCATGTACGGAGATGAAAAATGACATTAAGTAAACGGCTTCTGTAAATCAAATGAATGAAATAAAAATAGGCATATCTCCGAGAATGCTCCTCTTACAACAACAACAACAGAGGTTTTCCACTATTGCTTCACAAAACACGCAGCTGTGCGTCTAACAACTAAGAATGTAAACAGAAAACGGAACAGGCGTAAGACTGGCTGGGAGTTTTCTACTGAGGTAGACAGTTCTTTACTGGCAAAGATATTTCCTGAAAGTACACAGCTGCACAACGTGTCATGATGTAAATGAAGTATATAAAATAAAATTAGCTTAAACAAATATCATTCATCTTTAGCTATATACGGGGTATAGTTAAAGCAGCTGCACGAAGTTTACCACACTCATCATACCGACGTTTATTGCGCTTTTGAATGCAACCTGTGTGTGGCGTTCTCTACAGATTAGCTGCGCTCCGGCTCCTTCCGTGTTGCTGCACTTGATGTGAGCGAGTTGGGTCGGGTTTGCCCCGCATGCGCCGAGGCAGAGCGTGGACGGCTCTATATCGATATAAACGGTATTGCCTCATCTTATACCTCCTTTGAAGATATATCGATATACGGTAAAAAGTCGATATTCCACCCAGCCGTGGCCACGTCTGAGATCAGTGACACATTATACTCCTGATGTTTTATGCAGCCCTGCATGCTCCGACTCTCTGAAAGCTTTTTTGGTTGCGGCACACGTGCTTCCTGATTAAGGCCTTTACACGGGAGTGCTGAAGTTGTTTAGTGACAAATGCAGATGCATCTTTACGGTGATGGCAGTCGACTAGAAACGAATACCACCATTTCAGCATTTCGCCTCTCCGCAAATGTAAACACAAATGGATTATCATCCGTGGAGCTTCTGTGGGCATTATATATTCAAAGCAAACCCTCCCCCTCAAAATAATGAAAGGAAAAAACAAGAATATATCCTTTGTTCTTCCTCTAATGCCTATTTTCTTCCTCGAACCAGATATAAGTGTGTAGTTATAATACCTGCTGTCCTAATATGGAGGAGATTACAGATTCCGCACGCAGAACAGAACAGCTCCTTGTGACTCCTCAGATAGTGGATTGTGTGCATTCTTTCCGGGAAATAAATTACACGATTGTACAAGATGTACTCTGCGCAGTCCCATTAAAATCCATCTATCCATGCATCCACCCATCCATCCATCCATTATCTATACCGATTATCCGTGTCAGGGTCGCGATGGGTCTGGAGCCTATCCCGGCGGTTATGGGTGAAAGGCAGGAAACACCCTGGACAGGTTGCCAGTCTATCAAAGGGCTGACACATAGAGAAACGCAACTTATTCACATCTATGGGCAATTTTGATTCAATTCATCAAATTCATCAAAGCTGCTTGAAACCCACGGAGATTTAAACTACAAAATTTCAAAACAATCGATCTAGAATCTATTTTTTGGTAAGAAAATAATAATTTCATCCATATTTTTTGCTTCTACCTGCAATAAGACACTGGTCACTGTAAATTATGGTAATGGGGATCATCTGTTAATGAGCACTAAACGGAGAAAACTGATTCTCAGGGTAAGACAACCAAAGAGAAGGCAGTTTTGACCTAAGACTTTCTTTTCTATCTATTGAATTTTTTAATCCAATTTTCACTATTTTATGAAATATCCACAACAACAACAAGAGTGCTCGATTTCTTTTTCTTTCTTTGAAAAACAAAACCAGTGTGCAATACACAAGTCAGTTTTTTTAAGTCGTCTCAAATGATGCACACTGTGCATCAACGATTGTTCATTGATCCGCAAGTGATCAACAAGTCCCCCCTATCAGGTTTAACACTTCTAATCCTGACAAAATACCGTATACCACAGATTTGTCATTTTATGATTTCTTTCTAATATTCCTCCAAGTCTTTCTTGTATACTCTGTTTTTTATTATCTCTGCATAACCTTGAAATAATGACAAGACAAGGCTCTGTGAAGACGAAGTGCTTGCTGCGATGTGTCCTCAAGCTAAACCATCTTTGTTTTAACTAATCCTTCACAAGTATAAACAGCATGCTTTGCATATGTCGACTTATTTTTTTCGACATTGATGCAAATACCTTTGACTGAAACACATCTTTTGATGTTAAAGCAAAGCCCTTGATGTTTGTGTGCAACTGTGTATGTGTGTTTAAGGGGATATGTGCTCATGTGACTGTGCAGAACTTGTGTTTAAAGTACATCTCTTTGCATGCATGTCAGTATAAATGGGAACATGCTTCCTTGAATGTGCGTGCGTGTGTCTGTGTGTGTGTGTGTGTCTGCAGTTTCTCCTGACAACACTGTGATTGACAGCAGCCATTAATAGGATTATGTCCAAGTGGGCCAGAGCTCTCTCTCAGAGACTTCAAAGCCCACCATCACTGGGGAGAAGAGGAAACATACAGACATCCCACTGAGGCTGCATCTGCAACTTGTCTGTGTGTGTAAGTGTGCACATGTGTGAGTGAGAGAAAAAAAATAAAGAGATGGAGGACATATGTAAATCAAAAAAGTAGATGGTGCACATTATGTTGATCTGCAGCTGCAGCACTTATGTGTTTGAAAAGGAACAGAAATGATGAGAGGATGTAACGGCTTCATTTTGCAGTTAAGTTTGATTCTGAAGAAATAAGTTTGAAATTGATGAAAACACGAGGAGCGCAAATTTGTGCTAAATTACGACATTTGTCAATGGTAATGATGCATTTACATATTGATTAAGATTTCACTCGGGTAAAAAAAAAAAAAGTTTTGGAAGTAAAGTAAATTGGCGTATCAAAAGTAAAAAGTAGTCATTTTGAAAGAAAGATTCCACAAAAACTAATGATGGATCGGAAAAGCATTGTAAGAAAACAAGAAAATGGAAATCCTAGTATAGTAGTAAAACTGAATTAAGTACAGTTAAGTATTATATAAGTGTTTGTGTGTGCATGTGTGTGAGGTGAGTGTTGCCTCGTATTTTACCGATGGCGATGGGAGCAAACAAGGTGGAGAGGAAGAGCAGGCATCTGGTCCACATGACGTCTGAGGTTGTCCTGGAAGTAGATCTGGAGGGACTTCCTGCTGATCCCAGACGGTCTTGTGGTGAGCTGTTTCCCTCACAGCTCAGTGTTACTGACACCATACAGGCCTGCAAGTTAACACAAAACACACAGGATTTGCTCACTTGGATGCCAATGAATCCACACTTTCCTATCTGTCCTCTCTCCATCTCACACACACTCTTTATTCATCCTCCCAATCACGACGATGCGGTTTGAGCTGCGGCGAGCAACACATCTGTGATCATTTGAATGGCAACACGATAAGACCGCTTTTTTACAAAATCAGAAGCCAGGCCATTTATTACCGAATCTTCCAGATATCTGGACAGAAATGATGAAGCAGTTCACCACGACAGGTTTTTCAAGAAACATCTACTCCCACGGCAATACGACAGAGGTGCCATTTGCACTTTGCTATTTAAAGGAAAATAAAAATGACATATTAAAAACAAACACAAAAATGTCTCCTTCTAGAAACACAGTCCTCATTACTCAAGTTTTCGATGGAAAATGTACTTCAGTAGAAAATCCTGTAGTTCTCAATGAGAACTTTGACCTATCAGAAACTTCTACTACGCATTTGAGGCAAAATATCTACAAATGGGCTGCCTGGTTATCGCTAATTGACTGCTAAAACAACAAAATAGCAGCTGTCAGTACGGTTGTGGAGGGGCTGGAAATGCTGAGAAAATTTGATCGACTCCCCCCCTCCCATCTCCTCCCTGCTCTACCGCAGTCCTGCCTCCACAATTCCCCTGACCCAAGAATCTGTCTGAGACATGATTGAGATTTGAGGTGGTGATTCCCCTTGTGGTAAATGGTGGTATTTTTGGGGGCTCAGGCGTTTGAACCAAATCCGATTCCATTAGTAGGACACACGCTGCAGAGACCTGGAATTTTTTTAGAGAGCACTCAATGAATGTGTTCTGATCTGAATGAAAACAAATGAGGATTAGAGCAAATTATACTTGTTTTTTTAAGTTAGAAGCTGTAGTTTTCAACCTGAAATGTGAAAAAAGTGGTACTTTTCTCAGGTCAAAATCTTTACCTGTAGACTTGGGGGAAATACTGGACCGGACAGGACATTATGATTAGTTTATCTGTCTTATATACACAATATCAAATAGACATAAACATGTAGAGCATGGAATAATTAAGACGTATTACAATAAAAATAAATCAAAAGAATAAAACTTGTTGATAATGTTCACTATAATAAATCCTTAGTATGGCACAGGTTTCAGTTGCATTAAAATGAATGATGATGGTGATGAGCACACAAGAAAAAAGCAGTAATCCTTTGAGATTATAACACAGACACAAGAGGAGAGGAAAATCAGTTTTTTGTTTTGCTTTTTACAAGACTTAAAGGCCAGGACTGCTTGTTATTGGCTTTTGTTGTTTTCATAAGGAGCAGGATTTGAGGTTAAGAAAAGAGCTCTACAGGAGACTATGGATAATAAATAAAGGCATCTCAGGTACAGAGATAAAGGTTGATGTTCAGCATCGTTAGCCTGTAATCATTTTTAAATAAGCGCAGAAAATACATCACCGAGTGTTTTATCCATTGTATGGAAATAATTTGTGAAGGGTGTCTTAACATATGTTGAATTTATGCTATACTCTCTCTATATAAATCAGAAGCTCTTTCCAGTTTTTTTTTTGTTAAATCATTTAAAACTCACAGCTGGAACGAGTGGAATGATACCCAACGTAAATGAACAAGGACTAGAAACCCAGCTTTGTGTATTTCTTTGAAGTCAAACATGCTAAATAACACATAAACAACGAATCTAAAGAAAAAAAATAATTAAGTCAGCGAAAACACAACAAAATGTTGCTTAATGTTTGTATAATGATGCTGCTCTTTGCATTAAGATTCACTTCACTTGGTATTCCACATCAGCATCGGAGTGTGAAATTTATTGATGCTGCAATCTAATTGTTCATTTCATGGTCTATCAATGATAAACAATTAATAAGAGGACATCTCACAGATTAGTTTTATATGTAACACATTGTTAGTGTAATTTCTTTTGTCTTTTTTTTCTTTGATGATTACAGCAAGCTGACCGGCCTCATCCATCAGTTGCCCACTCATCCACTCACACGCATATTCACACAACTGACTCGCTTTTTTGTGCTTCCCTAATTGCTCGTTCTTAATTATTTCCAACACAATTACCCTTTTCCTCAATGTACGTTGTATTTTAAATCTGCAGCACGATCTTAATGTCTAATGTGGGAATGTACAGTAGCGTGCAAAAGTCTTGGTCCACCACGATCAAACCTGGTGTGATGGACCTTTTTCTCAGCAGTCACTCTGACAGTAAATAGTGATGAAAGTAGGACAAATACAGGTGTTAGCAATGACATTAATTAGGGTTCCATTCCATTTAGGTTGAAGAGAGCCTGGTTCCTGCTATTGCTCAAGTGTAAAGGAAGGTCACACTAAATACTTGACACTTTAGCCAGTACAAGCTGTTCTTTTCTGATTTTTGACAGTTTTTTTAGACAGTTTTTTAATACTGCATACACATTTCCTGTATTTTCAGGATGTGTTGTAAGACTTTTGCAAAGTACTGTAAATCTTACCGGTTTAATGGTTTACTGCGGTAAAATTCCAGACGGTTAATTTTGTTAGTTTCATATTGTAATAATCGTGAAACCCGTGTTTGTTCGATTACCGCGCTAACTCACGGTAAAACCATGGGACAGGCACCAACACAGTCAGCCATAGGCACGCAGACACAGGTGCGCATGCGCAGTATGCAACGTGCGTTTGTTTCGGAAATGACAACATGGTAGAAAGCGGTGATAACGCTGTTCGGCATGGCTTTTCGTCGTCTATGAGGACAAAGTCTGAAGTGTAGTCGTCTTTTGGCTTTTATATAAATGCCGAGGGAAATGTTATTGAAGATGATAACCTTGTCTGCAGAAGGTGTGGACATTAAGTCGCTACCTTAAATGAATGTCATGATTTGTCTGTCTAACTCGCTTATAGCCCATCAATGATGTGAACAGAAGCTTTCAGTGTAAAATATTACACACTGTTCTGCTGCTGTAACGTTATGCTTTGTGTGTTGTGCTAGCTGGTCATTTTATTTAGTTCCATCTTATCTTCCTGATTTTAGATTTGACCCATTTCACAGTAATTTTGCTATTTTTAATGTTAATACACTGCACTGCAACTATTAATACACACTGTTATATTAATAGTTAGTAGTATATAGTAGTTCCAAGTTTTGGCCAGTTGCTGTTATTTTAATGTTTATGCAAACAAAACGTGCACAGTGCTGCTGATAACTTAATTTGTGGGGGTTGTTTTTATACAAAAGTTGGTGAAATGATTTCAATATGTGTAGCAGTATTTTTTTTCCCCTCAACATTTTCAGCAATTTTGGTCAGGATAATCATGATGTGAACATTTTGTACGTAACATCTCTAGTTTAGTGATGTCAAACGAAGATCATTTTTAAATAGCAGCTCTGTTTCATGGCTTCACATTTGAAATTCTCAAGAGAATTCAGTTCCAGGTAAACAGGCGTATTTGTGTGTGTGTGTGTGTGTGTGTGTGGGTTGGTGGGGTGTTAGACAATAACAATGAGAGAGAAGCAGACTGAGACAAAGTCACAGAGGTGGATCATGCACGTGTGAAAGAAAAAGAGAGAGAGAGAGGAAAACCTGCAGAAATTTGGGACAGAGGAAGACAGATGGAGTAAAGGAGACAGGCAGAGCCATGGGAAATATATGGTATCATGAAACAGAGACTATTGATCAGTTCGACTATAACATTCTCGCCTAGCAACGACTAAGACAATAGCGAGCTCTCTCTGCTATGTCAAGCTGTGAAGGCAAATGCGAGCCTCGTCGGCATCATCTCGCCCGTGGATATTTGATGGATAACTACGGTCACGGTAATATGTATCCGCCGTATTTTTTTTTAATTCACAGGAACAATCCAAATTATCCAGATTATTCCGTGACCACCAGAGACGTCCTACAAACTGTATGCATAATGCATGATCTGAAAGTGTACAATGACAAAAAGCCGCACACGGCAGACAAGATGGATAGACAGATAAACCCAGAGGCTTAAGGATCGCTGGGAACAGCAACCCCGACGCAGACCGCACTATGGCAGAATGAGGCCGCATAAGAGAAGCGCAGTCACCTGGCTTTTTATCGAACGGTTTTAATTTCGGCATGCCAAAATGAATTATTGGAATGAAAAATTAATAAACATTGAATTATCATATAAATAAGCTCAATGGCATTTAAACATTAATGGCATCAACAACTTTGGCTGTTTGTTCATGTTAGACTGATTCTGATGGAGTTATTACCTCCACATCACTGGTTCCATCAGTGTTTGCCTGTCAGCATGATTTTTTCTCAAAAACCGCTGAAAATTTGCAGATGGTGAAGCCTGGTTCAAGGGAGCATTGATTTGATTTTCATCTGGATCCATATACAGGAATTGTTTTCACTCTATAATATTACCATTTCATTCGCTATGGACCTCATGTAATAGTGTGTTGAATTGAATTGCAATTGAATGGACTTTTGGCAACATTCATAATGGCACGTGTATCCTATGACATCTTAACAACAGGTGGTTTGATATTAATCCAGATTTGTCAGATTAAAATACAGCATATACTCAGATAAGGGTAAATTGTACAAACAAGGTAACTAATACTGGTCAAAACATGCAACTACCACCACTGCATAGCTAAAATGGTGCCAATTCAATAATATTGTAACATTTAAATTCTTACAAATATACTCAAAATGTAGTTAAAAGTATCAAAATTACATCTTAAATTGGCAAAAAGTGAAATTACAACACATTCATAATACTCTTCTAAGTGCTACAGACTTTAACACGTGTTTCCTCTTGAGGTAAATAATGGTCTTTAATTCGGCCGCCCTAATCAAAGCGTCACAAATCAAAACATTTCATCTGACAACTCTGCAATCTGTCTCTGTCGGTTTATTGCTGGTAAATCTAAGAGCACTCATCAGTGCAGAAATTGAGTTGGAGAAATGTCGGGAAGAACACGTGCACGTCTTCCGAGGATGAGGCTTTTAATCCTGTAATTTAAAACAGTCAATCCCTACGTTGGTGTTGATTCCCATCAAAAAAAAATCACCCCGGAT
>OMNV01012557.1:0-59807 GCA_900303265.1 Brotula barbata
GAGTCTGCAGGCTAAAGGACAGGCTAAGGGAGAAACCCACTCATCAGCACAAAATAAAACTTCAAAGATCGGTGGCTGTGTGAGTTCATTGATGCACTCTCACGCAGGCACACACACACACACTCACACACACACGAATGCATGCATCTACTCTGTGTTAATATGTCCTAGTCAACCATTTGGCTTAGCATGGATCAGGCATCAGACAGTGGCATATTGACCCCTGAACAGAAGGTAGTCTGTTCTCTCTTCTTCCTAATTTGGGCTAATTCCCTCCACTTCCCTGTCATTGATTAGTGATCAGGCGTAGTGTCTTCCTCTAAGTGGGGCCAAAGACAGGAGCGTGTGGAGGTGGGGGGTTGGTGCTGGTTGGTTGGAAGCTCCCAGAGTAGATCACCCAATGATTCAATTTTCTCGGTGGTGGCAGTGCTTCAAAATTCATACTGCTGGTACTTTTTGATGAAAACCTCTCTTTTCCTGGTTCTTTTAGCTCCGTCCCATTCTCACTGGTAGGTAAGAGTAACCTAGCCGGGAGCCAGTGGGGGCACGGGGGCAAGTTTGTATTCTGGCAGTAAGTGACTTAATGAATGAAGCAGTAATTAACACTGTGACATTGATAAATGAAGGGCGAGATGGGGGGCAAGATAAAGGACGGACTTGGAGACCCCCATCTCCCTCAGATGGAGTGTTAAATGCACATTTATTCTTATCTCATTGGAGCATCTGCTTCTCCGTAATCCACGGGCCCTGTGGTGGCCCTGCACTAGGGCCAACGCGCATGCACAGCACTAAACTATGGCGACTGCATTCGATTTATATCAGTCTAATTTCTTTAAATCCAATTTGTATTCCAATCTACTGCCTTCTAATCACTTAAACCTTGAGTCTCCATCTGCTCTCCTCTTTCCTGTGGAAATGAACACAGCAGATGCCTCCACAATTGTCCTTCCACTGCCAGAAAAAGCTGAGCATGGTGTACACTGGGCCAGAGGGCCAGACGTGACTGGTCAGTGTCCTTCCTGCGTAGAGTTAGTCAGGTGTAGAGGTGACAAAGGTTAAAAGCACAGCCATATGCCACCAAATATGTTTTAAAAGAGGCACATCAATTTCAATTCAACTGGATAATCTCCCTTAGTAAGACCAGCCTCACTTAAAGTCATTCATGAGCAAAACCAATATGTACCTGCAGGTGTGTGTGTCTGTGTGTTTGTGTTCCACTGTGTCATCCCCCGTCTTGGAGCTGCCCCGAAATGTGTGCTGTCCAGGAAGATCAAATAAAGCCTAATGTATAGCCCCATCACCCGGCCATAAGACCGAGCTCCTCACACAAGTGAAAGTCAATTTTCAGTTTCCTATTGGGCCCCCTTTCTCACTCTTTACGGTAAATGGGCTTTCTGTTGCCCTCTTAATGCGATCATTGGTGCTGTGCAATCAAGTGCTCTCTGAGCTGAGGCGAGTGCACTTCACTGGGTCTCAGGGCACACGCTCCAATCAAAAAGCTGTGTTTCCCCCTGTCTGCAATAACATCACCATTACTTTTCACCACTGCTGTGCAGTCATCCACTCCTGGAGGAAAGCAGGGACCAGAGAACAAACAAACAAGCACGGAGCGAGAATGAAATCGGAGAGGGATTACTGAACCAGAAGCTGATTCTTTTCTGCCTCGTCTTTCAGTCTGCTTGTTGTGGATTCACTCAAATTGCACGGAGCATTGTGGTGCCGCTCCAAAAAATGAAAAGCACCATATTTGGCTGTTTAATGCAGTTTCTTGGTGTTCTGTACGGCATTCCGCATATTTGTTGAAGAAATTTCCCCTCGGACGAAACGATTCTTTAGTCAAATGGAGGATAAGAAACATCCCTTCAATGATTATAAAAGGTCTGACGCATCAGCTTAAATCAGCTCATCAAAACAACGTCTCCCTGTTCAGTGACCACACATGTAGAAGGGCTCTTTTCTATTAACTTTATCACATATTTATTCATGTGTGCAACAGAAGGTCAGGCCTTTGATGATCTTTTTGTAATTATTTTTATTAGCTCCCACGAGAAATCCTGGTCCACCAACCAAATCAATACCAACACCAGTCTCAGCCAGAGCATAAAAGGAAGGGCTCCCCAAAGAGATATTACTTATTCTGCCAACAGACGTGGACGCGTGCTGATCACAGGTAACCAATGGCAACCTCAGACCACGGCAAAGTTCCATCCTTTTATAAAACATCAAAACCAGAAACCCAGGGTCCAGATTAAGATAGAGCAACACTATAATGTGGATTCTGACATGGCAGAGGCATGGAGAAAGTGCTTGAAACCAGTGTAATGACTGATTTCAAAACTGGAAAAATGAAATGAATTGTGCATTAGATCCATGTTGTCCGTTCTGAAATATATTCTCCCCTGCCTACCACGTTATCTTAGTCTCTCTCCTTCTCTTGAACCTCACACTCCATCTGCCTCTCTCTATATCACAGCCTCTCCCATCCAATATCTCTCTGTCCTCTGCACTTGCTCCCTGTCCTGTTCCATCCCACCCTCACCACGAGGTGACAAAGTCATATCCGTCATGTCATCAGATGGGAAATGCAAGAGGCCAGCAGGGGGAACTGGGGGTAGCGATAGAATGATGTTACTGGGCGTCTACGCATTTGCACTGGCCTGCCATGACACGTGCGAACGGTTCGTCCTCCACCTGAGATCCATCTTCTTTATGGGGGGCTGTCAGTGGCGTCACAGAACATGAGCTCCAGCTTACCCCAGCACCAGAAACCAGCTCATCTCTTTGAGGTGTCACCAAAGACAACCTGCCGTGTCTGCTGGAATCCATCCCAGCCTAGAGCATACAGCTAGCTGGACTATATCTTGTGTGGAATATAGGGTTAGGGTGGCAAAATTCTCAAAGGGGAGAAACTGAAAAAGAATTGATGGCAGCTGACCGATGGACAATGAATTCTAGCTTCATCTTCTATAGCAAGCTCAGACGATGGGCTCTGTTCCACCTCAGTGCTCTGCACACCCCCCCTCCCACTGCTAAGATCTATACTCTGAAAGCAAACACAGGGGTAATTCTAGGAGCTACTGTGAACCTCCGACTGCACCCATGCTTCCCTCCAACGAATATCAGATAGAATTCCACTCAGAGAGTATTTCAGGCGACGGTGTAGTGGGGTCTTATTGACTTTGCATCTGCGTATTTGCCCTTTCTCCCCCATGCAGTTTGAATATATAAATAGATAACTGTGGGAAAAAGAATATCTGATTCTGCTGCACAGGGCTGATTCACATAGCTTGAATTTCAAGCACCCTCCGGTTTTTCTTGCCTACCTGCTCTCATTCTCACTCAGCATTCTATCACTTACTATCAAGAGCAAGTGATGCTATCTCTCTTTCAGCAGATGGCCCGTCTTGCTGACTTGAAACAAGAGACTTAAGGAGGAGAGGAGGAGGACGACATTGGAGGGGGAGGCATCTCTTTATGACAAAGTGCAGGTCTCTCAATGGGGGCACATTTTGCTATTTATATGAGCTGATTAGTATAAGGAGTGCAACATCGGCACTCTGTGGGACTGTCTGGCCACTGGTAGGGACACAGAACTGTGTGATGCAGATTAAACGATTTCCGATGCCAGAGCCACTCAAGCGTGCAGCAAGATGTACCCCCGCCTTCTTCAACCCTCTCCTGCAGAGCCTTTTCTGCGCTCGCTATCAGCCATTTGTTTGCCTGCATCTGCACTTCAGTATGGTTGTAGCCTTGAAGCTTATATGGAGCAGCGAACATAAAAATACAAGGGGAAGCTGTAAATTTATCACGGCTGCCACGATTTATATATTATAATCGACTACACGATTGAAGTGAGACAATAATGATTATCCTGTCTGGCAACTTTATTCTCCCATGTGCTTTAGTGTTACGTTATACAAATAAACAACTGGCCACATGCAAGATCCAGGCATCGCGTTAACTCTGATAGTACTACAACATCAACCAATGAAAATGTGACACGTCGTCATATCTTAAAGTGACAATGCACCATTTACTGTACCATGGATTAAATGGCAACGTAATGTGCAGAAATAGATTGACTGATCAAAACTATGAACAGGTGGAATTGGGAATTTGTATTTTTTTATTTCATTTTCTCCGACAGTAAGAACTAATATTAGTGGCTATTAGTGGTGTGTGCATACAGGTCAATTTAGACACAGCCGACCTCAAAATATCAAATCGACAATTCCCTACTTTCAAGCATAGCTTCCAACAAAACGGAGAGAAGAGCAATGAAATGAATGGCACCGATTGATTCTCCCTCAAGCATTGTAATCGCTTTAGTCTACCTGCATTGCTGAGTTGCACAGCAAATTGAATAGGGAAAAATAAACAAGTGCTTTATTGCTTCAGAAATGGAGGTGGAGGGGAGGGGCGGTTGGACGATCGGGCCCTCAGATGTCCATGATACACAGTGTTGAGAGATGAGAGGATAATTGGAGGTGCGTCGCAGGTGCTGACCTGTTGTGATCACATGGCAATGCCCTGTGCATGTCAATGAGTGCAGTCTCCACATCCAGCCACTCCTCTGGCCCTTCGGTCCACATGTGAACATGAGGGATCGTGGTGACCGCACACTATAGAGCGTGATAGACTGGGGGAGCAGAGCAAGGTAATAGAATGGCCCTTCCAGCTCACTGTTTGTGTTTTTAAACTGCAGCATGGCAAGCTCGAGTGAGATTTATTAATTTTTTATTCCATGGGACACTTCATCTGGTCTAGCTTAGGGCTACAGGGTCAGGGGTAGCAGCAGTAAGTGGATGAAGGACTCATTCAATTTACCAAGGCCCATAGATCTATGCTAACACAAAGGCAATGTTCTTTGATGGTCATTAATAGTGCTCACACAGGCACATACACACATACGCCCACAGCCACCAGGCCCAAACGCCATAATTTTACCAGTGGCTGGGGTCTCGAAATGACAAATGCCTGGGAGCGGCTCGGCAGAAAAAACGTCATAATCCTGGAGGCGAAAAGGGAGAGTTCAAACGTTCAAGGATGTGATTAAGGTTTTCTTCCAATCTGCCACAATGGTATTGACATTTGCCTCGTTCCTTGTTCTGCACTGAAACTTCCATAACAAAGACAAAATCACCGGGAGCCATTAAAGTAAACTGTAAATCAACTGAATCCCAGTTCTGCTGGCTAAATTTAATTGTCAATTTATATTAATGAGATTTAGCATGTCTCTCCTGTTGATCATCTTTTGTCAGACTTGGTATTATCTATTGGTAAACATAGTGGGTTGTAGCATGCATTATAAAAACGTTCAATTATAATGACACCATAAGCGTCATTACATTAATAAAAACAAGGGATTGGTAAATTGCATTGTAGAGTTTGCCATGGCTGCGGTGATCCATGGACCGCGCCGGAGATGGAGCTGGTTGATGAGACACTTATTCACTGGCACTACCGCTCTGAGCTGCATTACTGCTGTGTTGAGCTACTGCTGTGTGATGGATGTGTGCTTGAGTATCGTGCTCCGGCTGTCCATCTTCACACATCTCACATTGCGAGACAGCTCATGCATTTTCACCAGCAGGCCTGACCTCATCTTTAAGACAGTGGTGAGACACTTGACTCAGGTGCCACCGTTTCACCAGCTCTCCCCAGCAAAGTTCGACAAGATGATGTTGCTGTTTGGATCCATGAGTAAAGAAATACGAGGACAATTCAGTGAATCATCTGCCTATTAAAGTGATTATCTGACATTACCCTCATCCCTGTACTGTTCCTGTTGTACCTGGGCATGGGTGTGTTCCTGTGTACACATAAATAAGTTGGGTTTGTGAGCATCAGTAAGTCACTCAACCTTGACATTGCTCCTGTCTACCTGAAGGTTTCAGCAAAACAGCCAATGAGAGGGCAGGATGAGGGCCACGGGATGCAGAATGCTTCCCCAAACATGGAAACCACTGTGCACTCCCAAAGTCTCGAGAAATACTAATTCCTGAATGTCTGCCATGCTCTTAAGATGATCAAGTTTTGCAGAGATTAAAAAAAAGATTCATCCCAGCCACACTGAAGCAGAGTAATCTGTCCCACACAGAGCCACTGATCGATAACGGTTCATTCACTGTTACCTAATCATCACGGATTATATAAGAGTAATTAGATCAATGTTTTCTGTCAGTCCGCTGAGCCTCATAATCTTAATCGGCTGTTTGGAACAGAGGGTCAGCGACAATAAAGTAGGGATTATTCTGTGTATCTTGGGGCCATGAGGGGTAGGCACAGGTGTGTATTCAGTAAGTACAGGTGTGTGAGACAGGTGAAAGCCTCGCCTAAAACTCAGCGTGCTCAATAAATCATATCAGTCCTCCCCCATCTCAAACTCTGCATGCACTCCCATGACAGGACCATCGCAGGTGTACCACAAGCCCCCTAATGTTTGAATTCCACCCTCATAGATGCTGCAAATGACAGACGGTAACGTGGTCATATTTGTGTCTGTGTATCTGTGAGGGAGAAATGGAAACTAAAGGAGATAAAAAAGCCATTCTACAGTGCCTGGTGTCAAACATCTACATTTTACCCCAGTAAATCTCTCATTCCCACATTCTTTGTTTCTCCAGGCAAATTCACATGGGCCTTAAGGTTTTGTTCTGCTTGGTAAATGTCAAGGCTATGGTACTAAAGCGGAGGTAAGATGTGAAAAAGTGTCATTACTTCACTTACATTCTGCTGTTCTCACAACACAATCAGCCGGGCCCTGTGCTGACATTTTCAATGCAACTTCTGCAGTTATGAAAATGTAAAAGGTGTTAAGCGATGTGATCTGGGAATTTTTAATGTTTAGACCTAAAGGAGTATGCAGTGCCGAACTCCAGTCTGCATGTGGAGCCATGGCTGCTGAAACGTGATACAAACAGTAGCCAGGCCTGGCTGTTAAAATATCATACGAGTTGACAGGTCTATGTCACTGGTCCAGTAACACTCAAACACACACACACACAACTGCCAGCTTATTCTCAATGGACGTAGTTTTCTTTATTCCCATTCCTAGTTCATTTAACTGCTCTTG
The DNA here is from genome assembly GCA_900303265.1 of Brotula barbata. Lineage (NCBI taxonomy): Eukaryota > Metazoa > Chordata > Actinopteri > Ophidiiformes > Ophidiidae > Brotula > Brotula barbata. The sequence goes on from OMNV01012557.1 coordinate 7,076, forward strand.
TGATCAGAGTCCTTATCTTGGCGTGCATTTTTGATGATAATCAGAGAGTAAACAGTGCTCTTCCAGACGTCATCTATGACAGTGATGAGACTATGGGAGACAGTAGAGAGGAGCTTCCGGCAGACTCCGGATGAAAGCACATCATTAGAGCAGCGTCATTCCAGCAAATGAATCGCAACTACAATAACACTGCCTAAACGCTGCCAACCCAAGCAGAACAATCACATTTGGGGCGAGACATTGCAATGGTTCTTACAACGACCTCAGTCTACCTCATCATTCACCAGGACTGTTTTAATTTGGGCTTACTTTCCATTATAGGGCAGCCCATTTTCACTCAATCATGGCCATCAACGGAGTTGTTACTCTCCAGGGTGCTTCAGTAGTAAAGTGTCATCCTCAGAATTCAACCGTAAAAGAACACTTTACTCAGTTTTTATACTTGATTACATATCTGTCGTCTTCTCTTTCTCTCATCCTCATAGGAACACATACGCAGATTGGATTGGGTTTCTCTTGACTCAGCATATGTGAAACCGCAGGCTGGCTCGAAAGCTGTACCCAGTCTCGATCACCAAGTACTCCAAAACCCTGCCTCTGTAGAGTCTCGGGTTTGAGCTGGGACATATTTCATCACCTCTCAGTGTGTCAACCAGCGAGGACGTGATGTCACCAGCTCCTACATCACACACAAACATGCAAGGGATCTCAGAATAGCACAAGGTCAGGAGTGCACGTCCACGATGCAAAGCATGTTCCAATCCATCTTCAAAAACAGCACGGTGAAGTCAAAGAGGCCCACAGACCTGGAGACACACAGTTGCCCACCAAGGTATTTGTGAACAACAGCTTAAAAATATAATCATTACAACTAAAACTGGCCTGACGCCATCTCTCCACAGTGACTCTCCCACTTTCTGTCTCCATCTCACCTTTTCTTTCCTCTCCTACACACTAGCAGTATTAATCACAGCGCACTAAACAGTGACTGACGCCATTCACAAGGCTTGGCTTTGTTGGCTATACTGCTCAGTGAATACAACTCCAGACCTTTTTGTCTGCCTAAGTGGACTCTTAGAGGAAGCTCCTCCCTCTCCAAGGACCCCAAGATTACCCCTGAAAGGCTGGGCAGTTCTGCTGGGATGGACGGGACGAGCAAGGGAGGAGGAGGGGGAGGAGGGTGAACGGCAAAGGACTGAGAGGAGAGATCTGCCGCTCCCTGGGAGATGTTCAGCCAAGCTAGTCATGCCATCAGACACTGCTTAGCAACCAACGGGTTCGGCTGAAATGTGCACGAAAGAAACAAAAAGGTAAAGGATGGTGAAAAGTACAAATCCAAGCGAAAGGCAACTGTGTTTATAATCAAGGGAAGGCCATGAGAACTGCTGAAAATGTGACCTAAACAGCTTTCGAAAGCAATAATCAGTGCGGTGAAGAACAAAAGCAGGAGTTGGCAGGTAAAAGAAAAGGGGACCGACAACAACAACAAAAGTGAGGTTTTGAATAAAACCTGGGTGTACAAACAACATAAAGCAAACACTGAATCATCACCTGCAGCCCAGCAAGTGATAAAAAATTGTGTGATCATTAGCCCCTTTGTGTGCACGCTTGTGTTTACTTATCTCTATTGCACATTTGTCCAGAAGGTGTGTCCAGTACACAAGTAAAACCAATACCATTCAGACTTCGCTTCTAACTATTTTAAAAGTAATACATCATAATCTGTCCCACCATTCCATTAGTCACAAACTGGACCAATTCCAGCCACAATTTGCGTCACTGAAACCCTTCTATTTTGACGATTGATGTGAGTCACCACATTTGCTCTTCAGTTGAGGCAGTTTAAAGTCCTCCATTAAACCAGCTTTCTTGTGGGCCAGTGAATCCCACAGATCCTTGTAAAATCACAGCGAAAAGAAGCTGACTTAGCACTCAGACACAGATTGGGCTGAGGCTCTGTTTTTGGCATCCACGGGCTAAAGAAATGAAACGTTTCAGTCTCATAGCCAGCAACATCATCGTTATTAGGGCAGTGTCCCAAGCCCGGAAATCCAAAAGCAACATCAGCACAGCGGAGCCATGTATAACAAAGTGTTGTAATATCACTATAACACCTTTACCAGTCACACATTCACAGGCTCCAACCACAATCTATATATGGGGGATTACTACAGAGTCTCACCTGTACTATCTAAATAAACAGTCATTATGGAGATATACTGACTGGGATGGAAATGCCTTTTAACATTTTTATAAACTATTCACTGGTCTATATGAGACATATCACCTGTTGTAAATTCTGAGAATCACTCTTATCAAGACAGTTTTGCTTTACATGTTATGAAATACAGAGTAAGAGGGGGGAAATGTCTTTTAACAAATAGTATTTGACCTCTGGGAATTAATGAATTATATGAGCCACCTTTTATCAATGTAACGAAGCACAGAGCAGTGTGAGCTGTCCTCCATAAAATTCTGTTGCACAGGAATAAAAAAGAACACATCCTGATTTAAAAAGCAAGAGTTTAAACAACTTGATTTTTGTTTCAAATTTCACCGATTATTTTTGGTGAAATGAAATGTTTTTTATAAAATGTAAAAAATATATTTCATGTCTGTAGGAACAATTTACAATCAATACCTTGAAAATGTGATTGCAGTTTACTAAGAGGCATAATCATCACGGAAAATTCTACGTTTTTTATAACTGCCAACTTAACAGCTGCTAATTGTTGTAATCATGTGTGATGTGCTTTTTCCCCTTTAACACATCGCGAATTAAAGCGTGAATCATGAGTGCCACCGTGGAGACTGCGCTCACTGTACTGGGTGCCAAGTGAGCGCAATATCAAACTTTAAAGAAAAAAAAAAATAGAAATCAAAAAGTTTGACAATAAAACGTGGGGGACAACTCACCATTCACTTGGAAATACAGTAATCCACCAACGAGGATGAACGCTAGCGGACCCATTCTAGCATATTAAACATCCACGACTGGCGCGCAAATCCTGGAAATGACTGGATGTAAATATGATCAAAATGACAGACCGGTCGATTCCGTGTGTTTGGGAGCTGAGATCCGCTCTTAGTCACTGACAAAAGCCAGGTTCACTGTCCGGAAACTGGGGTGATCCATTTAACAGTACAGGTCACCCGGAGATGTTCGGGAATATCCACACCAAACTCTCTGAGTGTTTGTCCCTTCTTGTCCCGGGAGCTGATCCGCAATCTTTGCTCTTTCCCCCCCCCCAACAGGATGACCTTCCACACACGCCTGTGAAACGCCAAAATTCAAGTCCTCGGGTGGAAACCAACAAACGCACGTCTCCGCAGGCTCCTCGGTTCCTTGAAGACGCGACTCCGCACCTTTCCAATCTTCAGCGACGTCTCCGCGCCACAGTTCAGCGCGCGTTCGGGCTCATCCCCAAGCCCGCAAGTCTCCAGTATTCCCACCAAGTTCTCTGATTACGAGGGGGGATCTGATCTCAGAACGGGTCAGCCATGCGCTTAGCCTGAGCTAAAGCGCTACAAATGTACAGTCAAGTAGATACAAGTCAGTTCAACATCCTCCTCCTTCTCCCACTTCTCCTCCTCTCGCTCTGGTTTCACCGGCGCTGCCACTAGGAGCGCACGGTCTATGCGCACCGGCAAAGCCCGCAGCGCACCGGGAGGAAAGCCTGACACACTTCCACAGAACGCGGATCAGGACGGGCCGAGAGCGGCGAGGCAGGGAGTGAAAGAGAAGGGAAGGGAGGAGGAAGACAGTGAGGATGGACAGTTTGGAGCTCAGACCGGCGTGGACTCATTTTACATACAACCAACCGAGGGGGCATTCGTGCGAGCAAAAATGCAATAATCCAAAAATCACGTAGAGCCATATAGAAATGTTATGACGTCAATTCATTGAGTTGTGAGTCTATACTATTGGCCAAAAATGAAAAGCAAACATGTTTTCTGTGCACTGGGGCTGTTGAGTAAAACAGCCAACAGGTAGCCTGCCTCAAAAAAATTGGATTTTTGTGAGAAAATTGCATGAGAGAATAGTGGGGAATAATTACTCAATTTCCATATAAATAATACAATATTATATTGTTACTAACTGATATGGGTTAGATTCAATATTGGAAGGTGTGTGTGTGTGTGTGTGTGCATAGGCTCACTGCGGGCTATTAAAGATGCAGACAGAGGGGAGATGCTGAATATTAATGTATCGAGATATTGAGGCAGAATTATAAACATGATCTCAGTCAAAAATCAATCGCTGATTGACCGGGGCCTAGCACATACAGGGATGGAGACAGGCTGCTTCTCTGCATCCCAATAACACACAGGCCTGCATTTTAATTCAGGATACCATGATTTAAAGAAGAAAAAAAAAATAGAAAAGACACTGAATGATGCAAACAGAGAAAAATCATCAGCAGCCTTCTTTTAACGCTGGAGTGTAAATATAAATGGACACAAGCTATGCTGAGCTGCAAAGATGATGATTGTGTCTGTAATACTGCCCAGTAACCTTCTTCATGTCGTCTGAGAGGGTTCATTATGGAGGGAGCTGTGAGCTGCGAGCTCCCCCTACTGGTTAGAATTATAACAACTTCATTCCACTCGCCGTCTTAATGTTCAGGCCCATCAATGCTATTTGAAGGCGGGCAGCTGATGCAGCCCAAATAGCAACATTTTTCTGGGGAAATGTTTGTGTCATAAAAAACTATATATACATATTCACAAAACAGTAGAGGAATTATAATAAAAAAAGGAAAGTGCACATGAATACAACCAACATGTGTACAGGTAGTCACCACAAACTGAACGGCCATATGGACAATGTTGATTCAAAGAAATTGAAATGCGGAGGGGGGGACTGATTGAGAATTACATACATCTTATCTTACTTCAGATTTACTCTCCCTGCAACAACGCCTCTAATGTCTCTAGAAATAAAAGACAAAAGGGACTCCAAGCCTTGTGGAGCCTTTTTTCAGCCATCGTGCATTTCTCTGTTCTCTTCCAATACAAGGCTATAAGACCTTTAGCTTCAAGATGTTGTTACTGATAGCAATGCTGCCTATAAATATGATAAGATTTCAGGATTAAAGGGTAGGTGTGCTGAAACCACATGGAACATTCATTCCAGAACTCCCCCACTTTTCTGGTATTCCACCTACAATACAATAGTGTATCTTTGGAGACATGCTGTGGACCAGATACACACTTGAAATTCTCATTACATTTATTTAATGTGACTGTAGTATTATCCAATTATGTTGTCATATCTTGCAAACCTCAGATTGGAAGTCATTTTGAAGGTCCTCTCTCTTTTAATATAGTTTAGATTCTGAGGATATTTTTTGTGGGTTTTTTTTGTTTGTAAAAAACCTGAGGAGCATCTTTCAAATATAAAATAGTAATAGTAAGAGTGGTAATATTTAATGCATCTGACCTTTTACTCATCACAGAAACATGAAAATGTAATGAATTGAAGACATGCTAGAAATGTGTCAGATTGAATCACATTAAATAGTACAACTAGGTAAACACAAAAAACCTTGAAGTGTTTGGTTTACATTAATCTTCTCCACGAGTTTCCCACTTTTAATGGTCCATTTTATGATTAACACAAAGAGCACCACATCTAAAGCTATCAGGAAATCTACAAGTATATGGGTTTTATGAGTCATTAGTAAACACTGCCCCATTGTACTAAATGGCTTTTTAATTTATTTTAACAGTTTACAGAATACATCGCTTTACACAGCATAATAGCATTACGGGAAAGACCTTAGATCAAACAAACAAAAAGATGTAGGGTGCAATCTGACAAGTTGGCACAGCACAGCCACGCCACAACACAGCTAGGATTGAGTTTCTCATTTTATGATTTACATCAAAGAAAGTCACAGAACAAAGCAGTCAAAAATCATATAGAGTATTTGCCCTGAAGGTGTCTGGCAAAAGCCGAACTCTCCCAATAAAACAGTAGAGACTAACACCGTGACAGGATGGCTTCGTCAAAGGGAACCACTTCTATTGCTTTAATAACAGCTTTCCTCCTCATGGTGTTTTCTGCTGTTTGTTTGTCAAGCTGCATGTTCAAGCTTGCCCTATAAAGGCCTGACTGGGAACGACGACATGTTGTAAGTTTGCTGGTTTGCTCCTATTGCAGGCTGTGCTGTCAGCTGGCCAGACACTGTGATTTGTCTTCATATTTTTAATATGTTTGTGGGCCGCATGCAAATGGTGTCTTCGCAGGGCTTATACACTGTCCTAGATTTTACCATCGTGTGTAGACGCACGCCGAACACACGCACGCACACAAGCTATACGGAAATTTATTGTGTCATCAGTGTTGCTGAAGGTCCGAGGCAAATAAAAGAGGAAAAAATGGAAAAGGAGGAAGGTCATTTACCAAGAAGAAAGGCCTAATTCAAACATAAACAATGGCGTGCATGGCATCATTGATGGAAAAGTAAGTAGATTGTAATTCTTCTTCAAGCCTAGGCTTTTATTCCACGCTTTCCATCAGCTCACTGTATCTTTGCAAGGGAGGGAGTGATATTCCCTTGGATTCTAAATATCAGCTGAAAGTGGTTTTATTTTAATTAATGTGGAGGCTGTGTTTACTCATGGCAAGGCGTCGCATGAAAAAATGAGATGGCGGGACTAAACCCTGGACCGATAACTCATGGACACGCTATTATGAGCTTCATTCCACTGTTGGAAGGATGTCTTTTATTAGTGTGACATTCAGAGTTTTCTGGGTTGACTAGGTTTTTAATTTCAAATGCTGAGGGCATTAAGATGAGGTTAGAGAGTAGCATCACAGAGCAGAAGCAAGAGAGGCAGTTCAGAGCTGTTGCATTCGGTCAATAATAAATTTAAAAATGAGAAAAAAATTGTAAGAATTCAGGGAGAACAAATATCCTCTTTGATGTAATTATTTCTCTTTTTTCGTCTGCGCAAAGGCGATTTCAACCCACTGCCATATGCTGAAAGGGATCATTTGTTTTGTCCTAAACAAATCATGCCTCGATTACTGTCACATTCTTCGACAATTATGCGTTTTTCATTTCATCAAAGCTAATAATCAATCAGATAATTTGACATTATTGTCCCCAGAACATCTGCTCTGGGTGGTTCCTGGGTGGGTCCATTGATTGTGATGGTTGTTTGACTTCACCCACATCCATCCTCATCTACTTCTCAAGTGACGTGAGTTCAATCGGTCAAGTTGAACCTCAAAATCCTCTCAGCATAAAAACAATACAGCATTAGTAATATAACAGTTTATTCACCTATAAACCATACACGAACTTGATGCGTGAAGCTGTTAATAACTGGTCTGAAGTTCTGCATGTATTAAGTACAGCATCCTCTAATTCCTGTTATGATTAAAGTGATAATCCAGTTTGCCCCATCTTCATCTGAACAAAGCAGTTTCTTTTTTAAACTGTTGTTTATCTCAAATCGTCTTCTATAATGTCATTCGTGGTCTGCATACAATCAACAAATGCCACCTACTGAGCTGGAGTAGCCCTCACATCACTACTTCATCTGTCACTAAAGGGTCGATAACGTCAGGTCGGCCACTAGTCGTGAAAAAGATCAGCCAACTTACTTTTACAACAAAAACGCTCAATTTAAGGAGATTTTATCCAGTAACTCCCTTCATAATAGAGTAATGTAAAGGGCATGGGATTTGTAGCACTGAAGTGAGGCTGTGGATCAATAGGGGGCCCCCCAAAGTGGAGGGTGTAAAATCTTATGAGATAATCGAGAGCGTACAACCGCTGCGGTCTCTTGGGCTTGGAGCGTATGCATTACTGGGCCGACATTTGGTGCATTTTAATTGCATCTTAGTAAGGTACAATTCAAATGCAAACCATGAATCAAACGGAGACAGTGAAAAACATGTAGCTTCAGCAAAGCTCCTTCTCCTGCGTATCTGGGGGAGGAAGAGGAAAGTGTTTTTAATTGTGTGCCAGGTCAGAGGTTCAGGTAGCAACATCACTCATGATCAGATCAGAGTGGTATTTGGGGAGCTCTTAGCTGGATATCTTTCATGGCTGAGTATCCCCTTACTGAGTTTGGGCCTCTGCGTGTGGATGATTAGGACGTGGAGATGGGGGTAGGTGTTGTGTGGAGGGGGGACGATATGTGGAGGGGTGATTAATGTAGATGTCAGTAGTGGCCCTCCCTCCCCTGCTCCCTCCCAAGCATCCGTAATGACACCTGGGGAAGGCGGAATGGGTCTACCTGCAGCCCAGGCTCCCTCAGCAGGGCATGATTCTTCCCCATGATCCTCCTCTGTCAGCAGTCCTGTCACTGGGCTCGGATCAGGCCCTTATTAATGGGCCTCTATGTCAAACATAGATATTAAGCTGTGCTCTGCTCTGCACTATCCGCAGCAATAACACCCACACAGGCGCACACACTGACACAATTATTCCAACACAACACAGGGAGACATACGTACACACATACATGTGCAGTACACTCATATCTCAAACACATCACTGCATTCACAGTGACATTTACTGGGATGTTACTTTCCTATTTAGGAATTCACACCTACAGTAAATGGAAAATATAGTCCATGGATGTTTTAGGTTGGATGTTGTATGTTTCTCTATTTGCTTCTTCTTCAGGTCATTAATGGTATAGTTACGCATATACTCGTATTTGCTGCGAGTGTCATCGATCTTTCATGACTGACCCAGCAACTCCTTCCCTGTCGTGAGAACGAGTGCTTCAATTTGGGCGCGTTGCACAGACGAATGTAAGTGGATACATTCTACCGAACAACACAAGTTTAAGTCATGACTCAAAGCTACAACAATGTTTTGAAGGATGCACAACAACAACAAAACGTTTATCGCGATTTTTACAAGCCCCTACTCAAATGCATAATGGCTGCCATCCAGTGGCAGCCATTATGAAAGCCCAATCCTCTGTGCTCTGAATAAGCTAAATTAATATAACACTAGAGCAAAGCTCATTTGTGCAGATCTATTATATTATCTATTATAACTGCAAAAATATGTAAAATTCCTCAAAATCATTTTAATATATATCCCAGATTAAAGAAATTGTCATATTGTCCAGAAGGAAATGACAAAAACATGATACACCATCCAACAATATCTTTGCTCAACAGTCGATAGGACTCATTTTGTGATACACGGTTACACAGCCGAGGAGGTACAATCACTGTCCAAATATGAGGCAGGCTGAACAAAAGTTGACCCTGAATTTAATCAAGCAGGCAAAGTCTCATCCATCTGTACTACTTTTCCTATTTAAGCTTGTAAGTTGAATACGAGGGATAGAAATTTGTGAGAGCCACAGTTTTGCGAGACATTGCATGGCAGGGTTGAGTTTATTGAAGGCAATAAGGGTTTAATGGAAGCCACACTCAAGAGTTTGGGCTCATATTAACTTCTGTACTCTGTGATACTCCCTTAGAGAGGATTATGGAAGAGGCTGGAGAGATGGAAAAAGTATGGAGGACACGACACCTGAGCTCGGTGTGGAGAGAGGCTTCTTATCAGCAGGACATGAACTCGGTATGTAATGCATCACCCCCTCTTCCTCTGCTTTCAGGGATACAAAGAGGAGTGATGACGGAGTGACCGTATCAGATGTTGCAAACCTGGGGATTACTGTATAGGCATTCCTCTGTTTATAACCAGTTAAGCTGCGTACACTTCATGTTCATTTTTTCTGTCTTTCGTGTAAAGTTCACTAATAAATCCATAAGACATGGGAGGCAGTGGAGAATATCTTGAGTGAGATTACTACTACACACAGCCAACAGCTGTTTGTTCTGCACCTTTACATCGGAAGGAGGTGGTCTGAGCATAGACCAGGATGCTTCCTCGACCACTCCCTAGGGAGGCATTCCAGGAATGTCAAAGAAGGACCTGAGCTGTGCTGGAGAAATTATTTATTCAATCTGCCCTAGGAGCATTTTGGGATCCACAATAGTGCTAGAAGACACAGCTAGGGAAGATATCAGGGTTGCCTTGTGGCATCTGTGACAAGTAGTAAGACATGACATGACAGTTTTAGTGTTTTGTTGTTTATCATCTACACCTGTAACTTTATAGTCCCTGTTTTTTATATTTTTGGTTTATCTTTATGTACATTAGTCTCATGGTATCATTGGTTAATCCTTTGTCAAATCTATTTTAAACTCATACTGTGCCCATGGGAAGCACTTTGAGTTGTACGGTTGCACAAAAATAAAGCTCGACTGATTAAATAATTGACTGAACTACTGTGGTAGAGTTTCTTGGAGCAGCTCTAAGGAATGAACCAAAATATAGTGAGACGCTGTGAGACTACATTTCATATTTAGTCCTCCACAGACTAAAGCACTGGTGCCGTTTTATTCTACTCTTCTTACACTGACACAAAAACATTTGACGATTCCACATTATTTGGCTCAACAGCCAAAATTCAAAGCCTGCTTTCCAATAAAGTCATAGTTTGAAGCAAATAACGGTGGAACTGTCTGGTTTTATGATAGTGTTTTTACTGAGAAATTGAATGCCGCGGGTGGGGGTAGGGAGATAATTGGCTTCTACAGAGAAATGGGGAAACTTAGTTCATTTCATTCACATTCATATCCATCACATCCATCAGCTACATCAAAAATGCAAAGAAATAGGTGAAATGAATGATGAATATAACACACACGGGTGCATTCATACTTAAATGATTTCAGCTCTTGATGGCACTTTTCAAAGGGCAAGAAACGCATATGTATGCAGGGTACAACATCGGCACCCCAGACAGCTCACATCTGACTTATTCCTATCGATAGGAAGCAGACAGAGCTCGGGTCAACGTCTGGACCATCATCAGCATGTAGCGAACTCTTCCACCCAAAAGTACAATTCCTAAAATGTACAATCCTTAGCATCCTTAGTGAGAGGTCCAGCGTGGATCAACCTGAACCAGGCTGAAGAAGGATGACAGCCTTTATTATCTCTTAGGCTGCTATAATGACAGACTGAAGGTGACAAAATTTACATCAGTGCACCAAGAATTTCCACAAGGGTTGGAGAATCCATCCCAAATCCTAGAATCCATCTCAAATCCTAGATTTTGATAAAATGATGGGAATTCCAAAGTAAATTTTTTTTAAAAACGTGCTGATTCTTCTGACTCTCATTGGATATAAATCTCTTCATCTTCAACCAGATGTTTGCTGTTTAAAGAATTAGACTGTCTAGGTGGAAACCCCCTCTCAGGATCACCCTAGCTCATTAGCTGGCCTACTTTTCTTCAGCACAGTCTCTTAATCTGCGCGTGCTGAAACTCCTCACAACCGTCAGCCCCCACCTAAAGGCCAGGCCCTGATAACAGGGTGCTACTCATTGTCATGACAGGGCAGAGTAAACAGTTTGCTTCAATAAGAGATGGGTAGCCGCCGCTAATGAGTGAGAAGTGAATATTTGGGCTCTGACCAGACGCAGGGAGGGACTGAGAGGAAGGGAGGATAAGAGCTTCTCAAGGATCTCACCAACTGTCTTATCAGTTGGGACATTGGCCTTCCTCGGTAGTACTCCTACTCCTCGGACACACTGCTGCAGGCATCATTAGCAGCTCTCTAAGCATGCTGGTGTTATCCACTGGACTGTAAATCCCCCAACCTTGAAGGACCAAGGGCATCCAAAGATTGCTTTCATGTTTATTATGAGACGGCCCAAGCTCTGAGTCAGTTTTGAATAAGGCTGTCTCTGGAAGGTTGTGTTTAATTTCATAACCCATGTTGACCATTTTTGCAGAAGGCAGGCCTGAACCCTGAGGTAACCACAAGTGGGACCATCTTCATAAAATGGTATCTTCAACATAGACTACGCAATTCTTCTACAGATATTGGCAATTTTAGATATATTCGGTAATCAGATATAAACTAAATCATGAATACAAGTATTTTAAGAAAGTCAACAAATCATAACTTTAAGCACTAAATATACTTGTCAGTTCAGAGTTGTTTAAAGGAGCTTTAACTGCCTTTTCACAGTATACAAAAAACACAATTTCAGGAGAATTTCTGAAACATAATAGTAACCCTGCATGTATTTGCCTTATTTTGTATTTGGTATCTTTGGAAACCATGGGCTTTTCACTAGAATTTAAATAAAAAAATTATGAAGGTGGTTACCTCCGTGTTTAAGGGGTTAACAAATTACCTTGAAAACAACAACTCAAACATTTTCCTGCCCCTTCTTGGGGCTGATCATGCGAATACTCACCATATATCCCTAGAAACTTGCAGGAATATTCTCAACTGCCAATCAATACCTATATTTAATCTCTTTTCCCTCATCTGTCCTTCATAGACAACAAGGACAGAACAGGACGTGAGAGAGCAATGTCCACCCTCAACTCCACACACCAAAGTTCTTCTCTGTCACAGTGTCCCGCTTACTCTTTTCCTAATCTGTTCACACATATCTACATTAACTAAAACTAAACTTGATTACTCCCCATAGGCATATTTTCTGGATGTATTTTTAACAAATGCTTGCATCGTCACACTTGTCACAAACCTAGGTGGCTGCATATGATAAGCCACTGGAAATTTCTGTTTACATTCTGTAATTATCATCTCTGCCCCCAAGTCCGTCTGTGTTCACGCAGTTTGTACTGTAAATGCGAATTTGTGAAGCGGAGTGATTTTAATTATCGCGTGCTGACACATCTAAACGTATTGACCGTAACACTCTAGATTTGTGCATAAGAATTTAATTAAACCGCCTTCCTGTACCACAGACACACAATCAATAATCACTGGCATATCTAAAGAACGTTACACACTCCAGCGGTTAGAAAGCATACATTTTCTGTCACAGAGGGAGAAAAACTACCAAGCAGGGACACACACTTGCATGCAAAAATGGAATGCAATTAAGTTTGGCTTCAAAACATTTATGATAGTACCAGCATTTCGCACTATAACCTTCACATAGCTGGCAATTTATTGTTAAATTACTCCATTATGCTGTAAAAGTGTTCATGTTATTGTGTCCAGATGGAGGATAGAAATGGTGAACTTGCAGCCTTTCAACAGAAAGTCAAGCAAAGTTAGGCTGGATAAGACCATCAGTGGATAATGACATCTGCAGGGCTGTGATGGAGGACTGAAATGATAGTGAGGTTTTCTGGCTGCAGCCTCACATAGTTTTCAGTCATTCATCAGGGGGAAAGTTAATACAGCTACATTAGAGTTTGCAAACTCTTTCATCCTCACTTCATTATTCAAAATCTTACCTACATTAGTGTATTTTTGTCCATTTTAGTTTAATCTCCCACATTCATTCTAACCGCTCTGATGGCACTTAACGCCATCTTTGTAATCACGCTTTGCACTTCTGCTGACAGCTGTTGGTATACACATGTGTGCATACTTCCTGGAATGTTGGACCAGTTATGCAGTTTTCTGTGTAGAGCAACATTTCGCAGCAGGAGGTGGAGAGGTGATGTGGATTGTGTGACATTGGATAGAAGGGTGCATAGGTACTGGAAATATGATCTGGTAGAAGGCTCAGAGCAACCACTCTTCAAAACCCCTTAAGCACTTAGTCCACTTTAAGGCAAAGAGTTTGGGGTTCTTTAAAGCACTTATGGAGCAGTGACAAATTGATAACAGAGCATAGCACGTAGAAAAATTGTCCAGAGAAGTTGTGCTAATGAATAAATACATACGGAACCTTATTTTTCCAAGATATTTTACTCTTAAGTGTTTGAAATCTTTTTATCCGGATTTCCCCCGAATGCAACCTGATATACGATATATTTGGCATCTTTGGGAACTTTGGGTATTTGACTGGAATATGTGCTCCATTACACACTCATATATGTACTCACACTTGGAACCAAGCCCAGAAATAAAACTGCTCCTCTTGCTGTTTCACTTGTCCCAAATCAAATGCCATTTTTCACTTAGTCCCCGACCACACTGGGTCTAATCATAACTAGGAAAACAATACATCTCACTCAAGTACATTAAATTGTCTGCGATGTTCCTCAGTTTCAGTCAGGTGCTGAAGAAAACAGATTAATCTTAATATTCAAATTTGGTGTCGCTGTGGTCTGGGACATTTTGATGTGTAGTGAACATCTGTTGTCTCCTGTTGCCAGAAACAAGAAATATGGTGTTTTTCCACTGCCAGTGGAGTCCTACCCGAGCTGTGTAGAGTCAGATCAAACCAACCGTTACGCGTGCTCTCCTCTCTGCATGGCTCGGCTATTGTTTCCATTGAAGGAGAACTTCCTCGGTCTGAGTTCAAGTCACTGACATATCAAGGGACTGATGCAGAAAATTCTTTATCAAACAATCATTACATTTAATGCACACACCTCATTAAGCGCCAGCTCATTATTTTTCAATCGACAGTCTGTTTAAGCAGACCAGAGGATTAAAGTTAAACTTCGAAAGAGAACTTTATTATCGAGTACATGTATGCCAATTGTAAGACTGCAGATTTTCCATAAATGCCAGTGATAAATATTAATAAATGTGAAGCTACACACATAACAAAGGCGGAGACCAACATGCTTTGACCCTGCTTAGACATGGGACAAAAATCGAGGGTCTCAGCTTGTTACAGGGCAGCTCTGGAGGGTTTAGGGAAAGCGGACCCGGAAGATTGGTACAATTAGGCCCTGTAGTGGAAAAGGGCCATTAGTTTCATGCTTTAGTCTGTGATGGCAATGCATGCATCTCAATGGGCTAGTTTAGCCTCTCGGGGATGACCTGCTTAAAGTCCAGAACAGAGTGTAACTATAACAACGAGCTGTGTGTGCAAGTATTCTTCTCCATGAGTTGACAGGCAGACACATGCTGTTAACAAGTCAGGATTTGAAAGACCAAATCTCTGAAGCAGGAAAAAGTTGTTAATTATCAAAAATGAATCAAATCTAAAAAATAAAGAAACAATTAAGTAATTAAAATGTATTAAATAAAATACATTGATTCTAAAGGGATATTCCACTTAGACAGCCCCATCGCTGCATGCTGATGAGCGTTATTGACAGGATCAATTGAAGCCAGGACACAACATGGGCTCAAACTTAACCGTCATCCAAAGTGGAAAGTGATTTAGAGCCATAGGTCAGAGTCAATCGCAAATGACACATTAGGGGAGCCCTTCCCTGTGCCAGACTGGGGACATCATGACCCTTTTGGGGAAGAAAAATATGCACCTACGGGACCCCTCAGGCTCCCGAACGCCCTTAAATGCTCCTGTGTCACACGCCAGGCGGATGACCTCACACAGATGAAGCTGGATAAGACAATGCTGCCTCATAATTCATCCCAGTCACAAACAGTGTGTGTTTACATGTTAGAGGGTATTTTAAGAATAAGCAAAATCAACATTTTGAAATACACAGCATATACTGTATGTTGTGTACACACCGTATGTAGGGTAAACTAATAGACTTGGTATATAAGAGGAGGAGGTGAGAAGAGGCTGCAAGCTGAGTTTTATCATTACAGTTACGCTCCACTCAAAGCACTGATCTGGTAATAAAACATGTAAGTGGATTCCACAGGGTGTAAGTGGATTCCACAGCGAGCAAGTGTCCACAGTTACTCCTAACCTGTGACCTCTTTCTGTGTTTGCTAATTGTCTCTCACAAATAACTCCACCCCCTCCCGTCCCTGCTGATTGAAGACAGTATGGATCGTCATTGTCTCTTCAGGCCCGAGTGAAACTGGGCTTGCCTCCCCAACGTTTCCATCCCCTAGGGCCAGTCCCTGCACGGCCAAAGCTTCATACCCCGGCCTTGCCACTTCACACTCTAATTGCTGCCTCATAAGCAAGCACCACAGCAACAAATCCAGTTAACGACAGTGGCATATTGATCGCTGGCAGGGACCACCCCTGTCCCCGTAGGTATGGGAGGAAGGGCTGTGGCTTTTAAAACCTGAGGGATGACCTGCACCCAATAAAGAGCAGGACTCTGTGACAAAATAAAAACCAAAGAGGGTCAGAGTGATACAATTACTGCTCGGCAGGTCTGACCCGAAATGTAGGAGAACAATAGACTACAGGATGATGGTGGAGGTGGGGGGGCGGAGAAGAGGGAGACCCTCATTATAGAGCTAGGCCAGGAGACCTGTTCAATTTGCTCCATTAATGAGTGCTGAAGAAGCACTTTCACACTGTCCCAACAGAGCCATTATGGGCCTAGGCAGAGCACTGAAGAAGTCAGAATTTGCACTATGCAACAAATATTAGCAGCAGCACCGGGGCATTAAGCCAAACAGAGCTGAAAGCTATGAAAACACAAGGACTGTTCAACAAGCGGACCATAAATCCATAATGATAAAGAAAAACTCAGGCTTTTTTTATGATACATGACATGTTAATACTAATTTGACTTCATTCATCGTGTTTTGTTGTATTTTAAACAATGTATACGTTTCTAAACATGCTCTGAAACGAGCGCTGGCAGACATTCCATAAAACTTTGTGGATTCAATCTAGCAGGCAGGCTGCTTAATTGGAACTGGAAACAAAGAATATTAGTCAAAGCACTCATTTACATGCTAAAATGGCACAGACAAAAAGCAGTGCTGCATTTTCCTCTCATTTATTTTCTACGGTACAGCAGTTAGTGCTGATAGAATGAGGCCAAACAATGCTAAGCCAAAGGAGACTGCCTTGCCACTAAAATCCACAGCATCCATCAAAGCTTTCTCATAATCATCGGTACGTAATACATAAACTGCAGCAAGTAAACATCAAAGTTGGAGGCAATCATCAAAAAGCCTATTTTTGCAAATTCCACAATCTGTTTTAATGCTATAAGACCATATTACTGTTACATCTGTTGTGTAATCTGGTGTACTTTCAGCCAACACTGACTGCATATGGTCCCCTCGTCAGTTGCCAGTGGATGCTTCTTTCTAATCTAAAGATGCACAGCAAACGAAGCACACACTTTTAATACTAGTAATGTGTTTACTCATATTTCCATCAGTTGATGTAAATATAATAAAGGTATAATAAATGCATCACTGTTTTCTGCCATTTTAATACAATGTGTATGTATGTTCCATATGCGTTTTATCGTGTTTCTGCTCCAGTGTAGGTTGAATCTGGTCTTTATATCATAACTGACTCTACACACTAGTTTAAGTATAACATACATGTGTTCATCATATTAACAAAATTATTATTTGACCTGATTATGATTATTAAATGTTTGTTCACTTGACTCTCTTGTTTAAAAGGCCAGATGAGCAGTAACACAGAGATTGGGGCCAAAAAGGTCATGTAAATGAAAATAAAGAGATCTCAATAGAAATACAGAGTGTGTAAGAAGTGTGGAGGAAATATCTACCAAACAAAACAAACAAGGCAGAGCTATAGGATGGTCACATCCAGGCTAATTATTATGAACTGCTGATTCCTCTGGAATACTCCACATTGTTACAACATAAATCTGACTCAGCACCAGCTGGATTCGAGCACTACCGTCCCTCTGTGTATCCTTCCGACCCACCCCCTTCTCTCAGCTGCGAAGGTCCTTCATCCTCTCCTGATTGCAGTATTTTGGGGACCAGTAACAATCATCAACTTCTGCACAAAAATGTGCGATGTTACCAGCGCCTTTGGGCCTCTGTTTGATGTGGGGCATTCCTTTCTTTCAGCCCTCTGTCCGCTTTTGCCTCTCAAAGAAGATACGGATTAAAAAGATGCGATATGCTTTCTGAATCACCACTGTCATCCTGGGAGCTATTTGTGCTCCTTTCCACGGTACTGGCTCGCCTCTGCTTCATAAAACGTATGGCACAAACATTAAAGTGTAGGATATAAATGCCAGTATAAACAGCGAGAACGCTGAAATAGTAAATTTGATGGAGGAAATGCATTTACACGTATATGGTCATAAACAGGAGGCATGGTGCACGGGCAATATACCTTCCAATCAATGTCATTTTTGTTCTGAAACAAAAATGTTTTTTGTTTGGCAAAATAGAATTTTGTGCAGTTTTACGGTATTTTTACATTGCAAGTCACAGGCAAAAATCCAGCATTAGTCAGTACAAAATCTAGACTATTTTCAGATATCCTTTTCTAAAATTGAACCAGACACAACCTGACACATTTTAAAAATTAAAATAAAACAAAAGCAGCAAAATAGAACAACATTAACACATAACTATAAATTGTACTTTTTTCCCCTACAGGAGTAAATTATCCATCCATCGTCTACACCATTTATCCATGTCAGGGTCGCGGTGGGACTGGAGTCTATGATCGCTGGGATCAGAGTAAATAATCAATTTAGAATGGAAGTAAAACTCCGAAAATAAAGAAAAGCAAACAAAATTTCTGTTCAGTCTTATGGGAGTGAATATGTTCTACAATGAGGCTGTGGCTCCAATAACACACTTTCATTAAGTTTAAAGCTGTTTGAAGACACGCTCATGATTCTCAGGGTGTTGGCTCTGTTGCTACTACGTCTTACAGCCTTCTGGGAGGTAAACACACAATGAATGTGTGGGCATGCGGCCTTGGGTCAACAGCATTATTTAGTTTTTACTACGATGGCCCGAGCTGTGCAGAGCTGCTGGCCTTGAGACTTTACTGTGTGCCATTAAGGTCTAACACATAAAATTGAAAAGGTCATCTCTGCTAAAAACGTGTGAGGTTGTTGCCTTTAAAACAGAAACAGACACAAAGATAGAAAGCAGGGTGATAGAGAACATCTGTATTTTCTAACCTTACCAGTGTTCCAGCTAACGCACCTTTTGGTGCTGTTGACTTGAGTTGAAGGAAAAGCTTATAGAATTTGTTGTGTTCTTTATTGCCTACAATAAAATAGTAAATTCACAGCTATGCAATCTCTGCTATCCTACAATTGTGCAGCACCATAATGGCACTCTGCTATCTACAAGATCAAAAAGAGGATATACGAGGAAACAAAAGACGGGGTGTGGGTTAAAAGGGATAGCAACAATTTGAACGTGGGAGCAGTTTGGGCTGCACTTAATGATTTCTGTGAGGACGGTGTCATACAAACACCTCCAGAGAAAAAAGGAAGTGTTTTAATAAGGCCCCTTGTTCTGAAACTACCTATTGATTTTCACTGTGGCGGGCTGTGGGCCAGTGACCTGTTCTGGTTCCTGGCTCCCACAAAAGCTAAATTGAGCCATTTAGAAGCTGGGTCTGCCTTTAGAGTCTCCGGCTCAACACAGACTCCCCCGGCCAATTTATTTCGATCACATGGAACTTTTCTCCAGAGCTGTGGACTTTTACCTGATCACCAAGATTCTGGCATGTCATTTCCTATTTCCTGCCATGAGCCTCTGCTGGGTCTGGGTCTCACCCCTTTGCTCTGTTACATTCCAGACAGTACACCACACGTTTTAATTCTGATTTGGTAAATGGAAAAGGTAAATGGACTGCATTTCTATGCCAACAGCCGAGGTAACCATGCAAGGCCCACTTGCTCGTCAGGAGCAATTCTGGGTTAGGGTCTTGCTCAGGGACCTTCAACATGGAGGAGCCATGGATCGAATCAGCGATCCTTCGATCACTGGGTGATCACCCTTCCACCTAAGCCACGCCGCCCGTATTTACTGGTACAAGCAGCATCACACACAGTACTGTGGTTGGTGTACAGTCGGAG
Source organism: Brotula barbata (assembly GCA_900303265.1). Classification (NCBI taxonomy): domain Eukaryota; kingdom Metazoa; phylum Chordata; class Actinopteri; order Ophidiiformes; family Ophidiidae; genus Brotula; species Brotula barbata. The sequence continues at coordinate 26,738 of OMNV01012557.1, forward strand.
GAACATTTTTTATCACCGTGTGTACCTCTGGGTAGACACCAACATGCTGACACACAGAGCACCAGCATGAGCATGGAGACAACATTGTAACATCTAAGCCTGCTCACAACACAGCCACTCATGCATGCAGACACAGCTACGGCTATTAAAATGTGCATGGAACAAATAAAACGCATTACCAGCTTCAGCAGTATACTTTTCATTTGTCACTACTAATCAAGTTAAAGGGGCTATAGTGCAACCCATGATATAAACAAAGCAAATGGAGAAACAAATAAGATGTTTACCATGAACTCTTTGACATTCTCCACGTTTCTCATTCTCAACTGACGAGACGTTTCAAGGACCATGTACAAATGTACATTACTTAACTCCAATTTATCTACTTATCATCAGGAGTCGATGTGCCCCAAGACAAATACAGCGCCACACTCTCCAATGTCTCGGCAGCAATCACGCGTAAACACAGAACATAAACTTTTGAGTGAACTCTGCTGAAAGGGCTAAACAGAAAAAAAGATGAAAAGAAAAAGAGGAAATGTCTTAGAAACGATCTGAGCTCTAGATCAAACAAGAAAAGCTTCATGTCATTTCCTCAATCAAAGTTAGGAAGGGTTCCAAATGCTTTCTGCTTTGAGACGGCCTGAATGGAGAGCGACGTGCAAGTGAAAAGAATGTGAATGCCCATGTTACAGGTCACACGAGTTACAGCGTATACGAGGATATCATAAAAACCATGAAAGAGTGCTCAAAGGCAGAGTGGGAAAAAGTGATATGAAAGTACAAGAAAAGAACATTCAAGGTCACCCTGCTTGTTTTTCCCCACGGCTGCAAAACATTTCAGTGTAAAGCGCTATGCTGCACATTCACAGCTCCAACCAATTTTACCAGAGGAATCAATATGGTTGAAATATTGGGCTTTTATGAGTTGTTACATTCAGCTGGGGGCTGTGTGAGCGGAGTAATGTGTTCGACTAGATTAGATTGAAACAGCATAGACTTTAAGGAGGGCTGAATCAAACTTACAACAAAGGAATACAAAGGAGAACAAGAGCAGTTTATGCAAATAAATAAAAACAACGACAGCAATAATCATAATAAAAATATTAATAATTATTATTATTATACTGATGGGCATAACAAAATGTATGCCCATGTCAACTTGGTGTTGTTTAAAGCCTAAGAGAAACCATTAGTGATTGTCATTCATATTTAATGTTGTTTAATTAGATAAACACAAGGCCCATGTCTCCTTTCGGTGTTCATTATTTATTGAGCTCTTGGTTCATTTATGTCAGCAATTTGCTATCACAATAAGTTAAACATGTATGGAATTCACTGATTTCTTTAATCCAGCATCGAGATATGACATTTCTGTCATTTGAGGCACAAATGAATCAACAACAAATGACTATCTTGTGGTATATACTGTAGCTTATGGAGTTTAACATGCTATGTCTGTGACAGCGTTTGTCCCTATGATCAATATCCCCGCTTACAGTCCCATTATGGAATACCTCCAGTGGCTTTGGTCCATCAGCTCTATGACGTGGTGCAGGTGATTCTTGTGGATTCTGACAGCGGCCACTTTGAGACCCTCTAAAGTCTCAGAGGTGTGGAAGGCAACATCACGTCAGCTACCCTACCGCAGAACCGCAGACCAGTTTCCAAAAGAACAGCTGAGGAAGCCATTACACAGCCGTAGTGCCAGGGAAGGGGGGTGGGCCACTGGGGGCCCCCTGGCAGTGTTACAGTCATTAATGCCCTCAATTTGCCTGAATGGCTTTCTCAATCCTGGCGCTCAGTTCCATTCTCCCCCCACGCCAGACTGTATTTCGTCTCTTCTCACTGCCTGTAATTAATCCATTCATCTCTAAAGATCCGATCAATGATAGCTGGAATGAGGGCTGCCGTGCCATGGGAATGGGAGAGGAAAACACCAAACTGTGGACAAAATGTATGCTCTGCTCCAATGGAAAATAGAGAAACCAACCCACACAATGAGTATAGAAATAGCTAAGTACTTTACTGACTCTAGGTTTTCTATATGTAACTGCAAATATAAACAGAAGGGCACAACGGACCATCTTCCAAAGTTATTTATAAGATTTAATAGTTAGTTATAATGCTGCAATCAGGTCAACTGAGGTTTTATTTTAAGTAGTGAGTGCACATGTCCAACAAGTTTGGTTACAACAGACCTGTTCATTCACGAGTGACGGGCACTTTTGATAAATGAGTCACATCAACAAAAACACAGAAATTCAAAAAAAAAATCAAAAGTGTTTGAAAATGCAGCTCGGAGCAAATGGATTAATGAATTCTAAAAAAAAAAACTGTTCAAGAATGCCCAAAACATAAAAGCAGCAATTACAGCACCACCATCAGGGCCACTGGTACCAAAATTTAACCGATTAAGTCCAACCTTACCGCCGAGTTGAATGAACAAAAATAGCTTTTAAAAACAGACAAATGGACAAACAATCAAAAACACAACCTCCATGACGGGGCAAACATATAGTATACGGATTTATACGGAGGTAATACGTGTAGTATATGTCATTGGTAACAATATTTCAGCAAAGAACAAATTAAAGGTAGTATGTTTTATAAGCACCTCAGTGTTTCGATGCATGATTGAACTCCTGCGGTAAGCCATCATAGAGCTCAGTACAATCACACATTGTAGCCTGTATTTCAAGTGGAGATGATTTTTCAGGTCATCAATGACATCATATCGCTCTCCTAAACTACATGTCATGACTGTATATAAAAAATTTTTTTCCAATTCCTGTATTTTAAGAGGATTCCATATACTGAAAGCAGCTCATTACCATCTGAATGCATAGTAAGACAATTTTGTGAAATGACCGCTGACTGGAAGTTTATGTTGTGGTTGTTATTGATTGGGTAAAAAATTAAAATAACGTGCAATATGTGTGTGTGGAAGAATGCGTGTAACCCGGTATGTGTGTGTTTTCATGATGTAGAAATGCAGGCCACTGGCCCTCCCACTGACCCCACCATTACACCCCCCTCCTCAGACTGGCCTGGGATCAATAAGCAATTTTTTGGAGCTGATTAGTTTGCAGCAGGAAGGTGGTCACTGTCTGCTCTGTCCTGAGGATATAACCAGGCACTAAAAAGAGGCATTATTGCTGCTATTATATGAGGAAGGGTGGTGTAATGGTATGATGTGATGCATGTTTTTTGGTATAGGTGATCAAGCGCCATGATGTAGGAAGGTGCAGTTTTGAAATGGCAGTCAGAGAAGCCTGAAAAACACTTCATGGACTGATTTGGACATGAAAGTCTGGAAAAGGAAGCACTGCCTGCTGTTATTAGGAAGAAAGCTCCCTGAATGTGTTTTTGTTTGTTTTTTTAATTAAAAGCATCTCTGATTGTGAAGCATATTTTCTATGGCAGCTGGAATTAAAAACCAAGCATTTTGTTGCTTGGTTTTGAAATGGTGTATTAACAGAGAATAGAGGAGAAATTAATAAATATATGTGGATGAGGGGCGCGGGGGCTGGAAGGAATTCACTTAGGACCTCCAAGAGCAGCACTGAGAGCAGCAGTAAATTGTTGAAAATTGCTGTCTTTATTTGGAGAGTGATGGGCTAACCCTCAGATGTGTGGGTGGGAGGCATGAAATACATTTCTGATTCACTTCTAATTGGATGAAGTACACATTCAACAAAAATGTTTTAGCAGTGCAACAGCTACAAGTTATAATTTTAAATATTCTAAATATTCAAATGTTCTTGGGCAATGCTTGAAATGTTCAGTCAGAGGAAGCAGTCGTGATAGTTTGTACATTGCCACTTTGTCTTTCGTGGTTTTCTGTCCGTACTGATTGAGCTGAAATGCAGACAAATGCCCGTATTTCTCAAACTGAAGCTGAAAATTGGGAGTTGAACACCGCTTAGATTGCTGCATCACTCACATGATGCAAGCCGGACGTCAAAAGCATGAAGAAATGTCCTCCACTATATACACCCGCCCTATGAAAAGACGCCGGCTCTAATGCAGACATTTTTGCAAACAAACATTCAGGCTGCTGTGACCTCATTCAGTCAAAAAATTAAACAGGTTCATGGATGTTGACATGCATAGTACTTGCAGAGGTCTATCAAGAAGGGATGAAACCATTCCTGCACATTATGGATACATTATGGTCTAATAGTGTTCCTGTAGTGCACAATATTTGATGAGGTGAAGGTGGTCGGGTTGATTCTTACGTACATTGTTAAATAGATATTGAGTCAATTCATGCCTTCAATTTACAAAAAATGCAAACACAAAGATGTAAGCTAGCAGTGTTTTCTGTTCTTTGATTCTTGCTGGAAGAGGTACAAATTATTACTAACACAAATGACCCTCAGTAGATCTCCTCTAATGGGTGCCATGAACTCTGGGTACGGTGAACTCTTCGTGACATTGCTCTTGTATGAACAGTAACTCGGTAATAAGGGAAACCAGATATGGGGGTTATTTGAGAGGCTTAAAACACATCCATACTAAAAAATCTAAAGTTCACAGCTCAAAATCTATCTGCCAGTTACAAGCGCTGAGCATTTGCCTGCACTTTCATACCCCTGTGATTGCGATTGCTCTACGTTTCCCCTTTGCTGTGTAACCGCATTGTTGAGCTTTTCTCCCCAGGGTCCCATGATGGCGGTCATAAAGCGGGCGTGTGTTTAACGGCATGGCGGCCAAGGCTGTTGCTATGCTTCTCATATTCTCGCTTATATGCAGGTAGACCACAGGTGATTTATAATCTGACCGTAAAAATGACATCGAAGGGAAGCGTCTGACTTTAAGAACAAATCATAATTCACCCTGTTAGTTCGGCCTCTCACTTTTATTTATTCTGTCCCTCACTAAACACACATAACAAATGCCTCATTCCCTCAGCTCAAATCACAAGTTTGGCTTCACTGGGGAAAAAAAACTTTGGCAGGGCTGTTTTTTAAACTGAATAACTGAATTTTCTCCACTGTGTTACAATAGAGATGAGAATAGGTAAAAGCAGGGAGAAACAGAAGCATGTGCCTCCTACTGGATTCTCACTGTTACATTACAATGTAAATTCCATTTTACCTGTGCAGATGTTGCAAAATCACGTCTTTGTAATCATCTGTGACAGAATAAAAGTATTTCATGGATGAAATGTATTGAATTTGTTTACATAAAAGGTTTACAATGAGAAGAAAAAGTGACCATGCTTGTGAAAATGAATACGACAGGGAAAAGCAGACAGGAACCACTGGGTCACTGCAATTGTTCTCTGAATGAAGACAAATGGGCAGCCATCATTTCTGACAAAACAATCCCAGGTGACCAGACTCAAACAGACGGAGAAACCTCTTCTTCAGGCTAAAATCTGGAACTATAGTCAGGTCAGACAGCCTTTCAAAATAAACAGCTCCAAGGATGACATTGACACACAAATCAATCATCAAGTGAATGATTTCCATTTGTATTCATATATATATATATATATAATGATCATATCAAGACAAAGAACCAGAGGTTTACATGTGTCCACAAATATCTCAGGACATAATAACTGCAGCTGTAGTTATGTCTTAAATCATCTACGGCATTCCTTTATTCTGGATCTGATTATGAAAATACTGTTACACATATTCTACTGCCTCCTCTGCTACTATAATGGTGCACAGCAATTCTGCCCTAAACAGTCCCCATTAAATTTAATGATAAGGTGTAAGATAATGTCAAAAAAAAAAAGGAATGATGTGTCTGACATGATGTATGATGTGAGCCAAGTCTCTATGGGCTGTTGTTAATGGTTTTCAGAGAACAATGACTTCCCGCCGCTGAGGTAAACCAGCAGTACAAAAGACAGTTTCAGCTTTTTACTGTTGGCGGTTTTAGATGTTTCATGGGCAGTGATGATGATACAAGTAGTCACACTGCTTTTTAAATTATAGGTATCACGAAACGGAGCAGTAAATGTCGATGTACAGCTGAAATGTACAGAAGCTGTTGGCTACACACACACACAGATGGAAAGATGTGTGTGTGTGTGTTCACATTTGGTGGCTCTTCTACCAGTTGCCCACTTGTCTAGACCAGCACACAAAGCCACCTCCCCCGGTGTTTAATCCATACGATGTCAAAGGATCAGGCCCTGAGGGACACGGGATACAAGTCATTTCATGTGGTGCGATCCCAAAACCAACACAACACACACACCTGCTCAGGAGAATGCATAACGTCACGTATTCACAACGCAGCAGAACCTAGGTGAATTGGATTTTGTAAGGGTACAAAAGCTTTTTGGACATGTCCATCATCAATAATTGCAATCTTGTGCCTATATCAGTGCAGATGGGCCTGAGGGGAGGGACGTCTTCCTGCTCACTTAGATGTAACCGTAACAGGGGGTTGGGGGGCGTTGGGTGGTTGTTCGTGGTGGGGAGATGAACTGAAGAGCAGCATCCCAGCTTTGCTTTTACAAGCATGATCCAAATCAGAGCAATTACCCCATAATGTGTTCCATAAAGCAGAACGAGAGGGGTCACTGAGGGTGAAAATGACAAAAACACATTTACATGGCCACACATATATAAGGAGTTTTAAAGCTATATTAAAGAGAAAATCAGATTATCATATAGTAGGTCATAACGCTGAAAGTACGCCTGGAAATTCAGTAGTAAGATACAGCGCGCGCGCACACACGCACACAGCAAAATCCTATTACAATTGTTCTCGGGTAGAATCCACAGGGGGTCTAAATGTGACAAACAGGATTTCAAACAAAATCACACTGCCATTTAGGGAGGTTAATTGGTTGATCTGGAGCCAAAGAGATTCAAAGACATCTGAATCCAAGCCTGGACTGTAAGACGCACTTCAACTGATGGGTATGAATATCAAAACACAGCCAGCTTAGCATTCAGAGACTGGCAGTTTTTCACAAGTCTCCTCAAAAACATGCATATCTTCACTGCAACAGAATACAAACAAAGGGTCAGTACAAAGAAATGGCAGCCTGATGTCCAGGCGCATCCAACATAATGGTACTGATAACAAAGCTCTACTTTAGTGTAGTAACACTGTAGCTCAGCGTTGCAGCAAAGCTGTAATTTCGACAGGCACTGAGTGATGGGCAAATAGAGGTCGTTTCCCTTCTGCGACCCTGCCTAGCCCCCTGTCTAAATGGAGCAATAAACATCCAGACAGACCTAATGATGACAGGGCCAACCAAAGAATCTCACTGCCAGACCCAACTCATTGGAGACTGTAAAATGAAAACAGCTACAATAAAACAAAACCGGGGTTATCCGTGGTCACGTTACAAAGAAACACAGCACGATAAGTGACTTACACTGGAACCGAAATGCTGGTAGAAAAAAAAAAAATCAAGAGTGAGCAACTAGAATTTCTCATTCTGCAATGGGCACACTTTACACTTTAAAACAAAATACAGAGCAAAAGCAGGATTATTGGATTGGCCCACATGCATAGAAGTCATTTACCAACATGGTGACCTTCTCAGCCTGTCTTTTCTTTTCCTACTGGCATCATCCATTGGTTATAGTGTTGGGGAGTTACTTTTTAGGTTAGTTGTGATTTATAGATTACAGTTCCCAAAAGGACGAGTGACCAGGACGAGTGACGCATGTTCTGTTTGTGAGTGTCTTGATGGAAAAAATTGCTTAGCGCTCATTTGACGCTTGGTGGCAACAATGGTGCGTCACAATCATGGAGATGCAGAGAGGAAAAGTCCTTTAAGATGCTCCCATTTCATTTACCCTACGGTGCCACAAAGCAGGGCCGCACCACCTGGAGAGGGGCCACTTGTCTGCTCCCCACAGATGGACTGTCACTTGCTGAAATGAACGAGACAGTGTAACAGTTGGTATATGTGTGCATTTATTTTTGGCAGTCTAGTCCTAGGACATCCCTGGCGGCTGGTCAACTCCTCCATAGGGAAAAATCCCAGCGCTCCCGATGGCCACTCCACCTGTGCCGGAAACTCATTTTACTGAACATCACACTGATGATCAGACTCTACTAAGACTAGTACTCTGCCTGAACAAGGCACAAAGTCCATATCAATATCACATTTTTTCAACATGCAATCCTGCATCTGCGATAGTCTTATTTCTACCTCTTTGTGTATACTATTCGATTCCCTCCGACAACATGGTGTGAGGAAAGCTGCTGACATAGCACTCTACAGGATGAAGGGTCAATCACATTCGTTACAGTCGGTTCGGGTTGTTTAGCCAAGTCACCAGTGTCCATCCTTTAGTTATCGGCTAATATGGCGTAAACAGATGGTACCTTAATGAAGGGGACAGAAGCAAGCGTGCTTAAATGGAGACATGTCAGCCACAAACCCGGCTTTGCAACATTTATGTCTTAGAACCTGCGCTCTGTGGTGTTTCAATCATGTGACTTGTTGGTGCTTGTTGTTTCCTTTCAGACATGAACTCGACATCTGACATATGGTGTGTAATATGTAGAATTGAGTAAGTAAAGCAAGCAGTAGATGACTGAAACACAAAACTTTAAAGGGAAAATAAGCACCAAGCGTTTTTTTAGTTAGCTTAGCTTACCTAGAGTAGCTTAGACATTAACTCTCTCTATACTGTGGAACTAGAATTTATTGTTACAGACTGCTACACACACACACACACAAGTACACATACTCTCCATTAATATTTACACATGATAGTGATTAAGAACTACAGCACAACTACAAAGATGCCCTCAATACATCGTAAGACACAACAGGGCAGATTTGTTACGTTTTTGCAGTATTAACGCGATATTATCGCAAAGTTTAAAAATACTGGGATGTGAATTTTTACCTATATTTCGCAGACCTAAGCAGGATTATGACTGCAGAGAAATGCATGTCCTCACCATGTCTCACCTCACCACGAGTTAGTACAACAGGTAACACAGCAAAACTCTTTCACGGAGGTATTATATTTTACCTTAGCCTAATTGCTCAACCACACAGTATGAACCATAACAGATAGAGGCCACATCTCATCCCTGCCCCCCTGCTGGACTGGACCTTATCTGTAGGGAAACACATTTCGGCCGATGCTTGTCCTTAAGCAGGAGACCAGGCTGCTGACGGCGGGCTCCTAGGGCTTAACCTGGGTTTACTCCTCCTTCTGTCCCCCACCAGATACTTCTCAACTCTCCCAACCCCCTACTCAGCACCAAATCTGGCCCTAGCACCGGTCCCTACACAAGGCAAGACACTAGGTCTGCACAAAGGGGTATTTACAGAGCCCGTCGAGTTATTAAACTTTAATCCCACGAAGAAGAGCATATTCTGACAATGAATTATAGATGACACAGGTTAGAGTCCCCTATATGACCCCTATTTCAACAAAACCCACCATGGCGGGGTTTAATAAACTGTATTATCAACTGACTGAGGATGTTGTCTGCACTGAGATGGAATTTCATATATATAACAGGAAAAATACGGAAGATGGAAGAAGAGATACCTAATCCTGATGTGGATTACGGAGGCTAGCTAAATCTGTGTCTAAAATGCCAGGGTGTATACTGGAAGTAAACTTGCATTACATATTCTTAAAAAATAATGAAAAGGTTGGTGTTCAAATTCAATCACAGGAGCAACTCACTGACCCCAATGCATTTCGTTTGTTTGGTCTTTGGGGAGCTAAACAGAATTGCTGCTTTCCCATCTGTCAAAAACTGGCAAAAGATACTAAATGAGTTATAAAATTCAGCAGAGACCAATTGTCCTTTCTCAAATTTATCAAATCATTCCCCCGTGACATGACAATCACAGGCTGTCCTCCTAACGACACAAAGTCTGTGATTCACTTCTGGGAAGGTTACATTGAAAATGTAATTTATTACAGGGAACCCACTGTCTGGGTAAGATTTTAGACATAACAAAATGAATGGTTTGTCCCATGGCAGTTAATTTTGGATTATTTTAATAATCTAAAAGATGCCTCCGAAAACTGGGTAATTTTATTTAAAAATTAACCAAAGATCTGTAAAAATGTGAGGGTATTACAATTATATATCAAATGTATTATAAAATAAACATCTTATTTTAGGAATAACATTTGTCCTTGCTTAGGTAAATATAACTAATCATTCAATATCAATAACCTATGAATACGTGTCTTGCGATACACTGTTCACGCGTACATCAATTAACATCTTTAACTGCACTATGGTTACTGTGTCATATTTGGTTCACAGGTCATTGTATTTGTTGTGTGACCTGAAGCTGGGGTGACTTCCTGTATCACGTGGTTATCCAATCCAGGCCAGACCAGGGGCCTGTCATTACAGCCTAGAATCCTGTGTCTAAATTGTAGGGCAAGGATGTTGACTCCCTGATCCTAGAGTAATGGTACCCAGGGTCATCATTATCAAGTACACAGAACCTACATCAGGGAAGGCTTTATGGTCTTCAAAATACTGCCAAAACCACAATTTTCTCCCATCCTCTCCGTAGAACCTCCCTTCCCTACAGTGCTAAGCCTGGACAGTTAAAGAGGCCTTGTATTAATAGAAAGGCTTGGAGAAAACATCTTGCAGATGTCACCACGCTGGAAAAGGACGGGAAGTCCAATGTACACACTAACAAAATCAGACGTTAATGTGTGTTTCTAATGAATCACTGAAGGCTGAGCGGCTATCCCACTGTGAAATTGGCAATTGCTTGAGGGCTCCCTATGTGATCATACTATGATTGAGACACTAAGGAAATAAACCACAAACCACATTTTACTGTTCAAAATGAGGATGAGACAGGATCTAACCTCTGTTGCCTGACAGCAAGAAAGACAAATTTCCCTACGGGGAACAATAAAGTAACTTTCTTTTATTTTTTTGTGGACATTGGGCCTAACCCACTCTCTTCCTATGTTTAGCATTGAAGAGATGCACTTCATCATGTCCCCCGACCCCCATGAAACCTAACTTGTTATTGCCTCAGTGTTTAGAGAAAAGTAAATAAGGTGAAATTGGCCTCGAAGTGAATGGTCTGCACAGGTTGTTCATAAAAATAAAAACAATGTGTTCCATTCAAAGATGTTTGTCCCTTCATGGCGCTCTGGATTCAACACAGAGATAATATCAGAGCGGTGCATATGGCACATAGTTGTAGAGCCTCTGGAGAACCAGCAGTAGCTGTCATCTTTGGACATGACTATCAGCATGGTGGAGACACAACAATGTGGAAGGCTGGAAGCAAACACAGTAATTACCTCGACAGAGAGCAGGATTGTGTTTGTGGGTAAATGGCAGGTGGTTATGATAAGTGCTGAGGCTATTGTGCCAGCAGGCCCTGCCTCGCCCAGCTAAAGGTGGGAGTCATGCAGGAAAGATTACTATTGCAACTCTGCCTTGTGGACTCCCTTTGTTCGGGCCTCATGAAAATGGTTGATAGCTTGATAGCTGCCATTATCTTGTTCTATGGCGCATTATGAGGCAAAACACACCTTAAATGTTCTTCTCTCCTACCAGAACGCAGAAGAAATTTAGCACCAGTAATTGTATTGCAAAAATATGCACGTTCAACAAAAAAGTCTCAATTCTCTCATCACAGTGGTAGAGCTTCACAGGGGTTATAATTGTACCATTTCCATGTAAATGAGGTTCACAGAACACCGTTGGTGGCGAGGGTAGCTTGTGCTTTGATAGTGTAGTGCAGAGAAATTCTTTAGCCTTTGAAAGATTACACAATTGTGAAAACAATGTAATCTGAAAGGGTATGACAAATACAAAGGAATGATTTTAAAGCCAATACTGCACGTGAATGCTACAGAGAATAAGCATCTCGTTCCTCCTTAATAGTAAATCCCTGTGGAGGTTGAGCCCGGTCTCATATGGAAAGCTTTCGGTAGGGCTGTAACAGGGTGCGAAAGGCCTTGCTCGGTTCATTGTGTGTGAGGCAGAGGCAGTGGGGCTGCTAGAATTGGTTGTGATCTAAACCCCAAGGGGCCAAACCGGAGCGTGATCCCCAGGTCAGCCATGCTGTGCCCTGTTGTCTGGTCTCTGCTGTGCTGTTTTCATCCGGCTCTCTCGGCTAGTCATTATGGGGGTTCCTCTTCCTCGTAGGTGCTGACCTCGTTCTCAGACAATTCATCAGTAGCCTTTATGTGGCCTTGTACTGTATAGAGGTCCCGTGTCACTGCCACTACTGTTGCAATCCAGGAAGGCAGGTGAGCACACAGCGGATTAGGAGGGTTTGGCTCAGGACTGTGAGCGTATGATGATGGAGCCGGGGGGAAAGTGGCTTACACGATATAGAACTGAATGGGTGTAGCTGTATGACAGACTTCACCATTCCAAGAGCAAAAGCAACAATAAATTCAACCCTGCAACCAGCTGCCATATAATTTCATATATTAGTAAGCTATGACATTACTTATAGAAACAGCCGTGAGTAGCAAGATAAATGCAAGGGACATACAAGCATTAATGTCAGGTTTCACAGAGTTGCATACAAACGTGCCTTTAAATTGGGGTGATGATGGACTGTGCCGAGGTAGGAATTTCAAGTTTATAGGCAATCAATCATGAATATGGTGAGTTGTGAATAAATACATTTACATATTAACAATGTGTTGACGTTTTCTTTCAAATAGGTAGCTGGTTTAGTATATGCAGCAAACGACCACACTCTCCTGCTCGGTACACTCCGAGATCACCACACAGATTTATGTGCAGATCCTGCATGCACAGTGAAATTGATGCTTTAAATTTATAAAGAGTCACAAAGCAATTTATATGGTTGAGCATACTTACAGAATAAAAGTGTTTTTTTGAATTTATGAAGCTGTCACCGTGTTACGAATATACGAACTAATAAACAAAACAATTGCATCCATTTTGCTGCTTTCCGCAGCACAGACTGCTGGAGGGAGTGAAACTTAAAAGGAGAGTTATAAAAAAAGGGGCTGGGTGGTCTAATGGTCATATTGTTAAACACAGAGAGATATTAGAAAGTTATTTGCTTCATTAATAATTGCTCCGTATTTCTGTCTTCTGTCAATATACTTTATTCAGAAAGCAATAAGCCTGGGTTATAACGTCCAATTTCACATTGCTGGCCTGTGGTCTAATTTTAAAACCCGTGGGGGTTCGATCAGAGCCCAGGGTCTAACAAACAAGTGAGCGTACACCACGGACCCCCGCGCATTGCTTAGCCGCATTACCCGACACCCACCAAAGCCAAATTTCATTACTTACTCATTACTGGTTTGAGCTGAGCCACAAGGAAGCGGCACTGAATCATAAAGCACTCATTAAGCACCACATCCAGCCACACATTATCCTTTATATTGGCCTGGACTGCACTATAAAAAATGGGCAAACCATTCAACCGTTAATCCTGACTGCATCCCATCAAATCATGATTTCATTGTCATACATGTAAATGTCTCTTAATACCTTTTCTACGAATATACAGTATATATGTATATATGAATAAATTACATTTATTTGTTCTTATAAAATGAAGCTCTTTATATAGTGGAAAACAATTTTTGATCCAACATTTGGGACCGTGTGTTGATATCCATTCGTGTGTTTATGTGAAGGCATTTTTAAAAATAATGCTGACAAAAAGTATGATTGAGAAATGAGCTGCAACACTTTGTCACTGTTAAAAAATATTATGAAACCAATATATACTGCAAGTTATGTTCATAATTTCATAATGTTCATTTCATTTCATAATAAAAAAGAATATCTTTAATTGAAATGGATTTAATCCTACTCTAAATCCCATAACAATCCCCAATTCCACACCAGCTTCACTAGGGACTTTTTTCATTCCTGTTAATATGTTAACATCTGTTGTGAATATGTAGCAGCCTGGATTGAAATGCATGGAATTTTACTTGTTGACTTCTGTTTTGTTTTTTACAGTGCAACCAAACAGAAAACCAGCTCTGGAGATTAACCTACGATCCGTCTTCACCACCACAAATCATGTCCTTTTTTTATACTGATATTTTCTTAATTGACTACATGCTTTCTACACTTCCTGTTATTTAACATCTGTACCCTCACAGTGGAATAGGCTGCAATATTTGTGCACTTACCTGGTTGTTGTGAGGAAAACCAAGGAGTAATCCGGAGGCAAAAACAAAAGGAGAAAAAGAGAGAGTGAATGTTAATGATTTGACTAAGTGTGCTTAACAGAGCATTGCTGCAACCGTCAATTATGATTCTACACATTATGTAACCCAATTGTGATGTGTGTACAAGGTTTTGCTGTTGAATTACAATTTTTTCCTGCTATAGGCCCACAGAAAGAGATTAAGCAAAACATTTACAGGAGCATTGTTGTCTGATTCTAATTCAGCAAATTCGTAGTCAATGTAGTACACACAGACAAAACATTCAAATAATCTTTGATAGGATAGGCAAGACCCAGACGATTAACAGTATGCAACATTGAATTTAGTATCATATTTTGTTGCCGGGATTAGTTGTTCCAGCATAGCATCTCTGAAACAGCCACCCCACCAGGTTTTTTGTGCAGTACATGTCAGGAATTTAGAGAAAATGGTGCAATAAATGAGAAATATAGACTCACTGGCAGCTTTGTGGGGGAAAAATTAACAGCCTGTGGATGTGAGATGTCAGGGAATACGTGCTCTGAAGCAAACAGGAAGGCCACAAATATTCAAAAAGAATCCAACAGATAACGAGAGATGGAATCCAAATGCGGACACCTGGTTAATATAAGGTTTACTGTAATGATAGATAAATTTACAACGGGCAACAAGCAGACAAAGTGGAGAGGCAACACATCAATGACAGAGGGAAAAGTTAATAGAGGTAATCTGCTAACAACACTGAGGGGCTATGGCAGAAGTCAGCAACGGGTGAATAAACAGGTGACCGAAAACTCAATGGTGACATCTAATGGACAGGTGAGGCATGACAGGGTGTTAAATGGCAGAATATACAACAACAAGACATTACACTGAGGAGGGATTCAACCAAAATGACAAAACACTAACATGTGAGGTTCAAATGATGAGGGGGCACTAAGCCAAATTCCATTGCTCAGGTGCTCCTAGCCTATCAACATAAGACAAAGCATTCTTAATTTTTCTGCAGCTGTATGCTAAACCTCTAAATCTCAAGCCAACAGAAACTCTTACATTCTGTATGAGCAGAAAGCACGGTATGATTTGATATCATTAGCACTGGATAAACTCTCACTAATGAGTCAAAACTATTCAGGTTACCGTTAAGACAAAGGTATTACATGCTCAGTAATATACCCAATAAAGCAGTCAGTATTACAAAAACATTACAGTCATGTAAATTGATGCGTCTAACAAGTGAACAAGGCACCTTTTCTCAACCTGAGAAAGGACCTATTGAATTATTCAAGGAATGACATATCAGCAAAGAATGAAGCAACAATTCTGCTTTATGTTCTCGGCCATTTCCTATTTCCATTTTTATAGCCGGAAAAGATCTGTTTAAGAGCCACTGTCCGTTCTAATGAGATGTCACTTGATTTAGGGTCAGCCGGCTGGATGGCCACGGTGTTTCACACAGGCCACTCTAACGGTCAATAGGAATCAATACAGCCTATGCAATTATTAATACAGTCCTAGGCAGTTAGATGTGAATGAGACAGATGACATTAGATCAGATTGATCGGAGGGGGAAATGGAATTTATAAAGCTCTCAATGCTTTCTTTGTATTCCACACAATGAAGAGTATTGGAAAGATCGACAGCATTGCTATCAGTGATTTCCTAACGTTAAGAGACAGCACACTGCTATAACTCCAAATGTTTTACTGTATTTTTTCTGTTACCTCTGCATCGTGTACTGACAGTTTTCCCACATTAATGCAAGTTGCATATTTTGTTCCAGCAGACCAGTGTTGATTAATGAACGGTAGTGATGATGGTTACCATTTTGTTTTTGTAGTAACGAGCATGTTGCTAAGTGGCAAACAATATGAAAGTAAATAAAGGAACAAATATAAACGACCGTATGAAGTTTTGTGTAAGCATGAATATGAGGACTAAGTGGATGTTTCATGAAAACAATGCAGCCAATATTTGCCAATGGATCCCATCTCTAATGAAGACTGAAGATGTGTTCGCCGAGAAGCGAGTGAGTCTCAGGTGTTTCTCCCAAATGAATATTCACTCTGCACAAAACCCTTCTCCCATGGGCCGGTGGCACTAAATAACACAGCATTAATGTCGGTAAACAGAAGCAGAGCCCTGTGTTTGGTCCACCAGGTCTTATTTGAATAACCTCTAGCAGACCGGCTCAAGAGAGATTACACCAATAAAATCTGTTTATTGTCACCAAAACCCCTCCAGCTTCATTAACATTGCAAAGCAATATTTTGTATTCATTTTTGCACCTATCTCAAAGAAAAAGGTGTGAAAATGAATTAATTATATCAAACATTAAGTCTAGCAAAAGAAAATTGCAAACTCACTACAACCACTTTTAAATGTAATAGTTTGCGTTATATTGTCTCAGGCCCGCTAACACTACTGTGTCTTCCTTTTGCACACTGTTATTCCCTTTCAATCTGTCCTGTGTTCAAAAAATACCAAGCCACTCTCTCTCTTATAAAAGCTGCAACCGAAACACTCAGGGACATGGAAATGGCTACCTCTAATGACTCCATTCAGGCTTGAAAGCAGCTTAGAAAGCACAGCAGACTATCAGACAGATGGTATTAATCCTGTAAGGTACAAATACTTACAGATATATAGGGAAGAGGGACGAAGAACAAACAGCTGGCTTTGCAGCAAAATGCATCAACCTGCCCATCAGTCAGAGATTCATATGACCTTAAAATACAGACAGGAAATGTATCATTATACCACTACAACACCGCATCAGGAGCTACATCAAAATCAGCAATGAAGCCATGGAATTAACGTACTTGCCCCTTCCTCGCTCGGCTACCCCTGAGCAAGGCACCTGAACCAGATCACTTTCACTGAAGCTGCTTAGCTGGTAATTTGTAACGCCAAAATCCACTGTCAGATTCCAGCAGCAACTCCTTTATTCCCCTAGAATCTACTGTAAGGTCATTGTTAAAGTTTTCACTTTTTATGAATTTCTTAATATTCTACTGCCTTACTAGGTTATAAATGGTACTACTGTGTAGATCATCTAGAGATATCTATGTAAAAAAAACAAAAAAAAACAGCTTTTTTTACTCTTTGATCTTACAATGGTTTGAAGTCAGCATAATTCTCATCTACATGATACCACAGCTGTAATTATATATCAGAGGTTCAACCTCACAGATTTGAAGAAAAAGAGTGTGGTTCTTATTTTAATCAGCAGCGACTGGTGACATGTGGAACAGTGCTAATAATTTTTTAATTAACAAGTTGACTGGGGATGGGAGAGGCCACCATTACTTTCCTCCCCCTGTTCTGGCTCATTAACCAACTTACGCACACACGCACACACACAGCCATTTTTATATTTGTATTCATATCCACATGTGGAATGTAACAAAGGGAAATGAGTAAAAGTGGATGAAAGTTGGCGCTTTTGCGAGCTGTTCAGGAAATTAAAAAGCAGCATTTTCTTTCCTGCACGATAAGTGCCTATTATTGCTGACGATGAACAATATTTAGCAAGTTGTTTTGCCTTTTTCTTAGACAATCCGATAGTTTTCAAGCCTCTGCTTACCAGTCTGTGGACATTTCTTGTGGATATGTCCTAGGCTGCCAAACATTAGCCCCAGGCAGTCTACCCTTTTTCCCAAGTGATGTAATGACCTGACTCAGCACTTGGGCTTGTGTGTTTTTTTTTAGACACATCATTAACAATGACACTGTGTGTGTGCATTTGTTGGCGATCTCAGCTCACACACCTGACAAACGTATACATCGGACTCAAGCTAACGTTCATCAGCACCATCTTTAGCAGTGGTGGCGCTGTATGCACAGTAGTGGAAATAAGCTGACACACAGTATACTCGTGTGGGGAGAACACAGCAAAACTAAGTCATAATTTGCCTGCAGTAAATGCTGTGACCCCGCCCCAACCCCAACCCCATCCTTTGAATCGCTACGGGACTTCCTGTCACTGTGACTCATTATAAGGGCCAGTTCAGGTTTAGTTCTGTGACTTCGCCATGGCACTGCACTTCAATCTCCTCCTCGACTCCCTCTATAGAGGCTGAGCAGAGAGCAGCTGGTGAGAAGAGATAAAGTCATGTTCTCGGCGCTTCACCCTTGGAGTTTACCTTGCACTGCACATCGGAGTGCCGGGAGGACAATGATAGAAGCCAGAGAGGGGCTGAAAGTAGATTAAAGACGGCAGTAGCTTTCGTTATTATTACTGCCCACAAGAACGTCTCGAACTGGAGTGCAATTCCTGCCCTCTGTGGTTTCAGTGGTTGAATGATGTGCACGCCATTTGATTTCACTTGGCAATGAGCGCCTGCAGTACAATGTATTGATCACCCTTTCTTCTCTCTTAAACACTGATGAAGTCTATAATGATATAATGTACACTCAAGTCCGAGGTGAGCATGACCCATCCCCCATCTCTTAATGAAATTAGCTTTTGCTTCACTGGAAACATTGCCGATGGCTAAGAGAGGTGACAAAGAAGATCATCTTCAAAGGTTATTTCCAACTACTTTGTTCATTGCCTTTTCTTTGCCGACCAGTACAAGTTCATCTCTGTCCCGAAGCTATAATCAAAAAATAAGAGGGGGATTAAATGACATCAATAAAACATTTTTTTCTATCCATTCCAGCACATGAAATGAATATAGAATAGTATAATACCTCAATAATCACGTTGCCTGTTTTGAATATTTCATGATTAGAAGCATGGGTGATTGGGTGATATGTCATTCATCTAATGCCTCGGTATTATGTGAACAAAAGTCTGCTTTTTGAACCACATTATAGCAGCCATGAAACTGGTGTGACGCATACCAGAGGCAGGGGCACATGCGCTTGTGAAAATTTCATTATATCAGCCTGGCTAGTCGGACATAAACACGGTACTTTCCCACTGGTGATCTAAAGACAGCCATACTCTCTTTTAAAAGCTTCCAGATACCAAGTTAATCCCAAAATCCTGACCACAGTGCTCTGGAGTATTGTAACACACTTTCACTCCGCAGCTAAAAGAAAAAAAAAATCTCAATGATTACGTCTGATGCTGAGGTTGGACACTAATGTGACCTGTGTGATTATTTCATTATTTATTTGGGACATAATTAACAACCAAGTGTCATTCAATGACATTCATGTTGTAAATGCATGGAAATATATTCTGTGAGATTTAGCAATTAGCAATTTACCCACATGAATGATACAGACAGACTGCCCAGCCCATATGCTGGATTAAAATCCAACAAAGGATGGCTAACCATGTTTAATATTATTTTTTGGAGTGTCAATTGTAATGTGTAATATGTATTCATGTTTCCCAAGTAGGCGCACAAGTAATTGCAGCACATATTCTCAGTTTTATTATTTCTATTTGTCTATGTTCTCTCATGACATTTATGGGCATGTTTGCATATGGTATTTAGTATTCAGTCTACTGTCATTATTTTAAAATACGATTATAAGCCACTGTAAAGTAAATGACAGGGGATAAAACAGATACGTCACTGTATATCCGGAGGCTATACTTAGCCATTTCCATTCACAGTCCATCCATAATCCTTGCTCAGCCCCGGGGAAACAAAGACAAGAAAGGAGTAGAATCAGAGAATACAAGGCATGGTGCAGTGATTCAGTTCAAGTTTCAAACCATTATGTAATTTTTTGGATATGATGTCTCACCCATACTGAAAGCTGCTCAGTTTAAATCTTAGGTGTAGGTGTGTGTATGTGTTAATTACTGCAGGCTGAGTGATATGGTCATCGGCGGTTTATGTAGATAAGCGTGTGCTATGCGTGTAGTAATTTGGAGAGTAATGACTAACCCAGCACACGGTGTCAACGCATGTGTCGATGCTATTGTATAACCAATGCAGTTGTCATTTTCATGCCCAGCGCCTGCATTAGGTAAGTAGTAAATGCACTTGCGGCCATCTCTGCACCCACGGGTGTGTTGTTCTGTTTTCTCCTGATGTCTCCTGACATTGTTGTACTGCTTACAGCACTGTGTGGGCATTCAGGTGATGCCAGAAGTCGATGAAACGTTCGCCACCACATCCTCTCAAGCCGGCTTCACCTTGGAGAGCTTCGGCATGAAAATGGTACAGTATGAAATTAAAATAGGCTGCGTGTGCAGAGTGAGATGTGTACGCAAATGGCTCTGTATTTCATGGATAGGACTTTGTGGATTGTGTGATGCACGATACATTTGTGGACTGTCTTCGATGGGTAACAGCAAAAGTCCAATAAAATCTTCCTTCGTTGGTTGAAAGACGCTCCTACAGGTGATTTGATTGAGCGTTTTCACCTCATGCATGAGAAAATCTGTCTGTCCTGTTACGCCAAGTCTAGTGTCCGCCATACAAATATCAATGAACCACGTTCAAGCACACCTGGCTCTTACAGGGAATGGTAGGTGCTGCTGCGATTGATTCCATTCATGTTTGGCCTGAAACAGGCCTATCATTAATTATTAGCCTAAATAATACAGCTTTGCGCCCGGTACCTCGCTGGGTGCTGAGATTTCGTGCTGTCCAAATATTAAATTGGTCTTAGAGATACCCCAACACGCAGGGCGCTGTTGTGTGCCAGATTGTGCATTGTAGATGGTCTAAATAAGACCCTAAATGTTGTCACTGGAGGTCAGGCAGTTATTAAGGACTGGAGACCAGAATCAGATTGTGAAAATGTTTCCATGGTCATGGTTTGTGGATATTTCAGCTTTTCAATTTAGAAGGATGGTCTACAAGATAATAGTTAAAGCAGTTAAGCGAAGAATAAAGGCACTGAAAGTATATTTTTAGTTTAAGTTTCTGAAGTTGGTTAAAAAACCTCATTTGTTATCTGGAACATTCACTTAAGACTTAGACTACTGTTTTCGAGGCAATGAGGAAGGTTTCAGATCTCAAAGGAGGCGATTCTCTCTTTCTATGGGGCAGTGATGGATTTCATATTGACTGTCTGGTTCAGCAGTATCACAGTCCAAGAGACACAGTAACTAGAATGGAGTGCACATACAGGCTACATAATCTCCTTGCTTTCTTATTCAAATTTACAAGGGCTGAATGCAGAGAGTTGCTCTACAGTCCCAATCCTCTTTAGATTCTAACCCTCAGGATAGAAGAGACATCAGTTACTCAAAACCCTGGTCTCCTTCAACATCCAGCTAAAGGTAAAACTTTCAATTAACCATCTGATTTACTTGCCAACCCTTACCCATGGTTATGAGCTCTAGGCTGTGACCAAAGGAATTTATCTAAGGATATAAGCAGCTGGAATGATTTTCCTTTAAAAGGTGTTTGGGCTCACTGGGCATGAGGAGCACAGATATCAAGTGGTAGCAACTGGGAGCAGACCAGAATATAAGTGGCTGGCATTGCTGCCTGACAGCTAGAACGTTCTGTGTTCGAATCCTGCTCAGATCAACTTGTTTATGTGGTGTGTGTTTGCATGGGTTTACTCCAGTTTCCACCCACCTCCAATGACATGCAACTTCTGTGATCTGGAATCACAAAATGAACAGGAGGTGTGAATGGGGGAGTTACCGAGCTGTCTGTTTCTGTGCATTAGCTCAGAACAACACCAGGTTAGGCTCCGGCCCACAGCCACCCTGAACACAATGAGTGAGAAAATGAATGGATGAGTGAGCTACATATCCCATAGGCCTGGTACTTGGATTCAGGAGGATGAGCTGGAGAACTGAGATTAAGGATGTGTGGATGACAATGGAATATGTGTTTATTTTAAATGCGGCACAATGTTTCAATTCAAACCATAAACATAACTCAAGTGTTAAAAATATGAATGGTGAATAAATAACGGCAGAGAGTGATTTTGATGTTGCATTGCTTAATTGGACAAACAAAAATGTACGGTTTGCTTCTTGAATGAAATTAGGTTGGTGCAGTTTCTAGTATGACTTGGCAAACTGCTTCAACAAAGAAGTCCACTGAATCTAATGGCAAATCATTGGCCAACAGTGGAAGCTGCTGTAAAAAATTGACTTGTGCCAAACTGCCACAATTCTTTGTAGGCCTGCCAAAATGTTGCTATGATATATGCTATGAAACATGAATAAGAATGGGGAGTATGAAGCATCATTATTAATTTCATGCATGTCCGTTAGTGTGAAACAGTATCCAGATGTTTTGTGTGGTCTAAATTTTGCGAGCCAGCGGCAGTAGCTGTGTTGAATGAAACAATACCTTAAGGCTATGAGTGACGGAAAACTTGGCAGATGGATAAAGCCACTTATCAAACATCTGTCCACAGTGCTCATGACACAGTGGACTCTAAATGACACAGTAGGAGACGCTCTTTAACATACAGTCCACTGGCCATTAAAAACATCCAATCGCTATGGCTATCACTTCTCACGTTAAAATCCTGAGGAGTTTTCAGAATGATCAATCTTGTGCTGGGTCCAGTGGTTTATGTGGTCACCTGCAGGCTAGTTGGCATCTGTCTTGGGCCGGGGAGTCTGTTACCATCTCTGCAGCAAAGGCAGGAGGTTAATTAAGCAGATGTTGGTAAACAGGCAGGTCATTGGTGAAACGAAGCTGCACCTCAGTATAAAGATATACAATCTGAACTGCTTCTCATATGACCACATAAATTTGGTGTCGGAAATGAGCACATATGGCAAAAGCATGAACATGTGGCTAATGGGCAATTTATCTTGGATAGCCTTTGCTGTACTACCAGAGAGAGCCGTTACTATGGCAACCAAGTTAATATTAGGCGAGCAGTTCAGATCCCAAATCATTCAAATCCCATCCCACCAGTGTCATATCCGCATTAAAATTTGCCAGAATATTTCATGTAATATAATTGCCCTTCTTATTCAGTAAACAAAGCTGTGGTCCAAACAACAAAATTAGAAAATCTACCGAAGGCAATAAAACAACTCATGCAGCCATTACAACGCAACATAGATTGAGACATTCATAATTAGAAGGATGCTGACAATGTTGAATAACATTTTCAACCTTGTGTCTTTTGCATACATTTAACATATTTAAATATATTCAAAGTAATACATTAGTTATAATATATAATTATAGTTATATGATTAACAGCTTCATTTCATGTTTCAAAAGATGGATACTCATGGTAAATACCATCTTTTAATTTGAAATATACAATTATGAAGCGAAAGAAAGAAGTGTTTCTTATCACCAAGCAATCAATGTAACATTTTGGATGAAAAAACTACCAAAATATGGAGTTTGGAGTGAATGTTTGCTTTTTGTCCCTCATGTATTACACATGCTGTTTCCCAACCAGCTGTTTGTTTTAATTGCTTCTCCACTTGCTACTGTCAATCTAACATGGCATCCTCCTAACTAATTATGAACTGATGATGATAATGGAAATCAGCAGAGACAATGGAAGGAGATTACACACTAAAAGGACAATTTCTGCTCTAAAGCAGAGACGTAAACAGAGATCAGAAAGGACTGTGTCTCCGAGAATAGACAGGGTCTTTTTATTATGGGATAAACAAACGCTATTGCTATAGAATTAATCCTACATGGGCGGATATAACTTGCACTTAGAGCATCTGGCACGATGGGGCGCATTAATATGATGACTTAATTGGCCGACTGAAACTCGTGTCATGGTTGAGGATGCCGCCTCTTTGCTCTGTCGGAGCTGTTGTTTGGACAGATGAAGAGTTTTTCCACTATGGCCATCTTCAGAGAAGTACGCGTAATGTGCTCTCGCTTGCCCACCCACACTATACCATGCCTCAGGTAAAACATCAGCTACACAATCACGCGCACAACATCCACTTACGTCGTCCTCTGAACTGAGCAAATTAACAAAGCAGTGACCATGAGCTTACCTGCCTGGCTCGGTAGAAGAAAGTCAATACAGAAATAACTGGCTGTGATTAATGGCAACATTCTGGCTCAGTGAGCTTTCAACGTGTCACCCCTCAGACTGGTGTTTGACCTGTCTTGCCTCTCACTTTAGAAGCCAACGTGCTTGCATCCCCCATAAAAGATGCCTTACACACTGAAGCTGCTTTGTAACAATTGGATAATACAAACAGCGTGTGTCCTCACATGTTTTACTCTGTTCTCCACCCAGCCAGGCACACACAAAGAAGAAAGAGATTGGGTTTAGACCATCAAGGACATAATGGTGCTGGTGGAAGAATATTAGATCTCAGCTACAGCTGGGGTACAATGGGCTTGTGGCTCCTCCACAGGGACCGACTTGTAGCACCTAATGCAATCAGTGCCATATATCACATGCGTGTGCACATATAGTCAGTATATGCCGCTTAGGACAGACGGTGTTCTCAACATGTCTTGCTGGAAGTCAAATCATCATCGCTCAGATGTGACTTCAGTCTAGAGTCACCTGACTGCAATTTCCTTTATTTTTAAGACAGTCAGACACACACGTGGACCTGTTCAGTGCTTCTGGGCGTCAGCATTTACCAACTGAAGGGCAATCTGAAAGGGTGCTGGTGGAGCTGATGGGGTGAAATGCAATAGATGCGTAATTGGCAATCTGTTTAATGACACAGTTTTAATAGCGGGGTAAATACCGCTTTGGAAGGCCACAAGTGCATAAAACATGCTGTTCTACTGGCAGAAAGGACAATGAATGTGAGTGCATCTGCCAGGAAGGAAACAGCCAGGCATTTACACATTCTCTCAACTCTGCCTAAAGATTTACAGCTGAAAATATCTGGCATCACACTGGCTCAAATATTTTTTAAATATTAATGCAATTGGCAGATGGGGTCTTTGTCAATTTAGTGAGTAACTTCAAAGGAAGAAAAGAAAGCCACACCTGAAATAAGATTCACAGGACACTGAGGAAATTTTGACTATTTTCAGTGTTAAGTTGTGTGACCGTTAACATCAAAGGTGCGTTGAATTTCGGCCAGCAGGGACTTTCTGGAGCTGCAAATTGCACCACCAGTAATTGTATTTTATGAGTGTGTTGATTGGAGATTGTGGATTTATTCAGTGTAAACATATCAAAGTGACCCATTCACTTTACAATCACACAAAGCACATAACACCATCGGCATAGTGACAGCATCTCACACGCATCCAGTCCCATGTGCCAGAGTGACTGTGGTTATAGAGAAATAGTCCATCTGTTGCTGTAAATTATTAATGGGCCATTAAATTTTTATCCACATTAAACGTCCTCTATTTCTTAATTATGAGACTTTGGGATACCTCATCACCAGATATTTGATTTTAATCTCTAACATTCCAGACACATGACATTTGAGCATTTTCCCAGATTTGATTTTCACAAAAATAGTTTAAAATAAAAATGGTAAATCAGCTCTTTTGCTGATGGATATGCACAGGATCCTGATTTAAATCTGTGGCTGAGAGAGAAAATAGAGAATAAGGGACATTTGAAAAATACACAAGAACACCTTAAATGTCTTAATCTGTCACCAAAAGGTACAAATTCCTGTAGCACAGTGTTACGGTGGAGTGCAGGAATTCAGATCCACTGCAGCTGCTGCTTATTCTGTACATGAATGCTGCCACCTGGTGATGCATCACAGGTATCCCATGTACACGCAGTAAAGCTGATCTGCACGCTGCAGAGGCATCATACAAAGATCTCATTCAAGCTTTAACACCAATTTCCTCAAGGGGCACCAGGCCAAAACCTGTTTTCATCACATGCAACATTGCCACTTTTAATTGCTATGCTGACCAGCTGCATACAGATTTGGAAGGTCACAGCAATAAAGACCTATGTGGGTTTACATACACACACACATGCACGCACACACACACGTGCTTAATTCGCTTCTGCTCATACATCAATCAAAATGGCTGCTTCGGGAGGTAGGGTTAATTGTATTATTTGTCATGCCAACCAAGGACGTGGGCCTTTGTGCCCATTGGATGTGATGTCTTTATTAGGAGACATGACAGCAGCCAACACACCAGATTCTACTCTACGTGGAGCAATGCCAACCAGTTAAAGCCCTCAGAGTCGTTTGAGCCATTATGCAGACAGTCTAAACAGTAACAGAGGACAAGCTGTAACTGAGGACATGGCAGCCACATCTCTGCAAATATATTTACTTCATTCTGCGACATAACAAAGACATCTAAACCGCTCCCTAACCCTTTCTTCTCAGAGTATTTGAAAATTAAGCTCTTTGAGTTCTCGAGTTTGCAGATATTATAGGTATAACTCATCTCTCAACGATAAATCAGTGTTAATAAGTGAGTCCAAACAACCTGGATATTATTCGGGAGCTGATTAATAATTGTTTACATTGGCCATCAAACAAAAAAGATTGATTCATTTTAGAAGACAGACGTGACACTTTGTTATTTTATGTCAGCTGTGATTTGAATGCATCTCAGTTTTTCTTATTTAAAGGTCCCATATAAGCAAATTATTTTTTGAATGGATATTTTTATATGAAAATATTTTATCTCTCCTGCTCTCTTTTGTACGATTCTACTCACGCCATACATTACAATTCATTAGCATCATATAAGCAGAAGGGTACATCCTGCCGGAATGTTTTCCCTGTAATGCACCAACTCAGCAGCGTATGCTAAAGAATAATGATTAGGCGTCCCTACCACTAACAGTAAGACTTTTAACACTGTTTCTCAGAAGCATTATGTGTTACAATAAAATGTGTATATCAGCAAATGTGTTGTGTTATCAGCGGTCCCTTTATGCCCACCATAATATTAGGACTATTATGATGTGATACAAACAAACAAACAAAGAAGGCCACACAGGTGAACGGGGCAAGGAGTGCTTTATTCTAGAAATATGGTTGAATAAATTAAATGATGTTGTAAAGGAGCCAGAGCCCACGGCTGGGAAAGATTCGCAAAATGGAGGTGAGATTACACAGCAGTTATTTACTATCTTGGGAGTCGGCTTTATCAACACATCAATTTGTTTTCCATCAGAAAAATCAAAAACTGGAACAAAGCAGATGCTGCAATATTAAAAAATGTAATTTGTCATTAATTTTACGGCTAAAATAAGAAATTATTGATTTTTGCTATTTGCGTAAACAGTAGATTTCCATAGAAATGGCCTCTTTTACACACGTGGGGGAGAAGATTGGTGTGAAGGGGGCGGAGTTGTTAATCCTGTTAACTTCCCTATACCTTAGAGCAGTTTCAGCAGTCAGCTCCTATCCAGGACAGCACAATAATAACCCAGAGAGATGATCACAATGTTCACTGCTCTGGTTGGAAGCTGTAAAAATTACATCTCTCCTGCTTGTTAATGTTCGTCTGTGGCTTTTACTTTCCCTTCTTATTGGTAGTCTGGCTCCATATAACAAATACAGCCGATGGCTCAATTCATAAGGTCAGATAGAAAGCATATTTCCAGAAATACGCTGTACCACCTCAGAAATCTCAGTCGGTCCACAGAAAACTTGGGGCTGCTGTCATTGTTGCAATTTAAACAAACGACATTAAGTTCTGCAAAACAGAGGAATGCAAATACATCAATAATGTTCAGCAGAGGCCCTGTACAACACTGCTGTGGTCCACTGAATATTTTCTGTACTGATGGAACACTATCACCTCATCCTTGGTAGAAAAAAGTCTGTGCTGCAATAAGCAACCAATAAAATGTGTTACCGGGTGCAACTCAAGGGATTAATACTGTTGACTGGTAAATTTGACTGCTGTCAAGATGCATACACACAGAGACACACAGACATTCACAAAGAACACACAAGCCCACACATACAAACCTTGTTATGCTGCCATTGTTTGGATGTCAGCTGTCTATGTAATGTCACACACCTGCCAACTCCTTGAAGGAAAAACGCCTGTCTCTCATTTCACTCCCTTTTGTCGCAGTCTAAGCAGGATTTCTGAAGGTAATCTAATTCCCTAATTTTTCTTCAAAAAATGCATCACATCTAAAGCGTTGCGATTACTCCTCCTCGTGATCTGGATATGTTTTTGTTTTTTTCCCCCAAAGCACAGTTAGTAATGTTATTTATATCAGTGTTGCACATTTGCAGCTAGATGGATAGCAAGACCAAAGCCATTAGTTAATAATATGCTGTCTGTTTCTCACTGTTACTCATCTCTAAATTGCATTAATGTGGCATGCTGATTGGGTAAGCCGTTAGTCTTCCTGTGTCTTTGTGTGTGTGTGTGTGTGTGTGTTGGGCAATGTTCAGAGTTGATTTTTTTCCACTTACCCTGTAGAATGTCTGTGTTAATATGGCTCTGCTGTCTGCTTTATGAAAGCTCTCCAGCTTCCACCAGAATATTAAAGGTCTCAGCATAAGCTTTTGATCGAACCGCTACCGGAACCCTGTGTTTACATTTACACCTCCATTCCTCACCTACCTCACAGCCTCAGGGCACAACATAGTGCCCACACAATGGGAATTACTGCTAAACAAGAGGGATCAGTGTGCTTCTCAACCAGTGAAGTACCAGCATGTCTCACACAGAGCTCACACCCCAGTTGGTCTTCATGTGCTGTTCAGAAAAAAAAGCAATCTAAAAACCAGAATTGTTAACCTCTATCCATAGATTTTCATTAAGTTAACGTAAATATATGTATATACAGTATAAGTATGGGACAAGTACCAGGAACAAAGCTGCATTCAGGAGTGGAAAACCTGAGTGATGTGTTAGGGAGTATTCCCACCTCCCCCATGGCTACAACGGTGCAGAGTGAAGACATATGGCTGGTTATGCGTCCTCGTACCCCACCCTGTGGTCTGTCTCTGACATGATCTCACTGAGACGGTACAGAAAAAAAGAAAGAGAGCGAGAGGAGATCTAGCCCGAGAAAATGGCTCTGACCCTGATGACACCAGTAACACACTCACTGTAGTCTTTGCTCACTTTATGATTTATAAGGCACGCGCAAGTGAATATTTCATTGCAATACATCTAGGCTAATATTCAAGCTTGGGGTTGAGAGCATTAGGGAGGCATGGATCCAATGAGTTTGTTATGCCTGGGACTAATCAATCAGGGCATACAGTGGGTGGAACAGCTTCCAAAAGAGCTGTGTTCTCATTACCCAGACAAATCATACATTGGATGTTGTAAATTATACACAAGCCCCCGTGTTACACGCACAGTACCTATTTCACTGAGAAACGATGGGGTGCGCAGTTAATGTTTGGTTTTATATTTAAATGTGGTATATGTTTAAAAGGTGTAAATGGTTGGCAGAAGGCAATATAAAAAGGTAGAATCCTCTTTATACCACTATAAAGTCTTTATTATGAAAACAGAAGGCTTTGAAACTGGAAAGCCTCCTGAGAAACCCTAGCTTGGCACATAACATAAATACCATAATATTGAAGGAATATACAATATCATGAATAATATTACATTTTCCGTTTCCGGATGTATTGCTTTGCAGTGCCTCAGAAATCAGTTTGACAGGCAAATATAATTTTCTGGGCGCAGTAATAGCGATACCTTTGTTTTGCATGAAGCAGTAAAAGTCCATCTTGTTTGCCTGTTTTGGTAAGAGGCTTATGTAAAATATCTTTGACGCTGACAGGATCAGAGACAAATGGCTGGAACTGTCATAAACTGAATCCCTGCCTTGGTTCTCAGCACGCCTCAGAAGGGAGAAATGTGTGTCTGATTTCTATGATGACATGTAGGGCTGAGAGCGCTGGCCTTCATGGTGGTTTCATATAAAAACATGAAATAGAAGCAACAGAGTTTTATTGGCTCCGGAATCATCATCATAGTGATACACGATACATCAGTGGGGAAAGTGACACCTACCAAAGTTTGACTTAAAAAAGATAATACATTTTTGTTAAATTAATCATCCCCACCCTCCTCCTGCCACTAGTCTGACATGTAATGTAATAGTAATCAGTGAAACATAACCTCAATTACAACTTTCATTTAGCTTGAACGACCCATAAAAAGTGCCTTATGCTGCCCAAAAGATACCGCCCCCTACATCTGATGCTTGGCGCAAAGCAGCGGATGGTGTAAACACAAGGGTCATTGCTATTGCTATCATTGTCACGCTCAGCACCCACGTTGTGTAAGTAAGAAAAGCACTGGTGCCCATTTGCGCGCCCGTGGACGTGTTAGTCTGAAAATGAGGAGCGGTCAAGCAAATGTTTGGCCCATTGGTATTGTGGGGCAGCAGAAAGCATAAAGGCTCATTTATGCTCAACGTTAAATACGTATACGGATATGGACGGAGCTTTCTGTCCATACTATGCGTTCATTTTGTCCATAGTGTAGGACAATAGCCATTGGTTCAATCCAGAGTAGCGAGACGCAACGAAGAAGACATTGAAAACGGCAAAACATTTCGTTCGCTTTGCCGCTTTCTCACCATGTGCATTACCGCCATCTCATCCACCTTCACCGTGTTTGTTGCTGTCGGAAAGTTTTGACTCTGAACTGGCCTCTAGTGGATGTACTGCTGAACATCCATACCAATGTTAAGAACACGGTGATCGTATGTATGAGGACAGAGACGGTTAAAACATTTGAAACAGACTATGAAAAACATAAAAAATGTTGGCTAAGCTTAGTGGCAGGTCAGGTATTGTCTTTTCATTTGCCACTACTGAATAAGGGGCAACATGTCATTTTAACAGAAGTTTCTGTGTTTAGTCTATTACTATTTTACAAGCTAGAAAATGGAATATATAGTTGCCTTTCCCCCAATAAGATGAGGCTCCTTTGTTGAATGAGCGTAAGACCTCTGAGCTCATGTGACATTGTTCTGTGTCTTTAATAATTTGTTCTGCAGATATGCTTAGTTTGTCCTATTCTAATTTCACAGCAGGTTAGCTGCCACACGACGAGGATATTTGCTAACATCATCATGACGAAGGCCTCTCCATCTCACCCTTCTGCTTCTATTTCCAGCTCACCCTCAGCTCATTAGTCATGTTTGTGCTGGGTTATTTCAGAGCCTGCCACCACTTACTTGCCCACTACCTTTACTCATTATGTTCCCTCCTTTGACAGTCACCTGTTCTCCCCACCTGTCCGCTCTGGTTGCCACTGCTAACTTGCCATCTTTTACCCTGTTCTTTTTTTGCTGCAGTCTTCAAGCCCTGCCTGTAACACTTTCATCTTTTCCACCTGCATTAGATTTTCGTTTTGGGCTTATTTGCTTAATAACTCCGCCTGCCGCATGCTGATTCCTCAGCAGAGACTATTTTAATAATATCTGCCTTGACTCTGCACGAGTACAAAGGTGTCTGCAAATGCAATAAATATAGTGACTCTCTCAAAGCCAATTTAACACGCAGACTGTACTCAACAAAGTCAGAGAGCATATGGTTTCATCGTTTAATACCATGTAATGCCACCCACTTACATGGTGTTTCATTAATTAATCACTTGATGCATTAACTGTGGTGTTTTAGTTCAAATGTTTGCTTTCTACTGACTTTATAATCCTGGCTTTCCATTTACATTGGCACAGGAGTAAGCGGTGATGAAACAGGGAGGAAAAGGTGATCAGCTCGTTCAATGAGAATGAGCTTTGTCAATCAACCAATCTACACACCTCAGCTATATTTTGATCATTTAGGTAGGAGAAAAAACACTGGCACACATAAGCCGGACACGTCCTCTGATCTCAGGATGAAATGTTTAATAGGTACTTGAAAGTTTGCCTTAAATGTGAATTTAAATGCTTTTGTGTGTATCTGTGTGTTTGTGTGTGCGTGTGGCAAATGGCATGTGCTCATGTGTATTCATGTGGCTGTATTTGTCATTCCGTAAGACTTCTTTTCCCCCCACTGTGCCAGCCAGGCAGTAGGAGCAGGAGGCGACTGTGGAGGAAAAGGAGCTTGTCAGAGCTGTCTCACTAGATGATGTTAATATGGCAATGCTAAGCTGGCACGGGACTTAAGCAGCTTACAAAGTACGGAGAAATAAACTTGATGAATCCACAGCAGTTTGCGAGACTTTTTAAATCCTAAAGAGTTTAAATACACATCCCACCTCGTAAAAACACGCACTCCAATAGAAATGCACATGTCGCATCCTATACGATACAAAGTTTGGACATCACCGGATGCATCAATGTGCTCTTTTTTGATGACTCTTCCAACGGTCTAGCTCATCTTTTTGCCCATTGAAGTCTGGTTTCCATTAGGAAATCAATATTCATCTGGGTCATGAAAAGACCCTCAATTAACTCCAGGAGAGAGAGGGGAAAATCAACTCCATATCACTCTTTCTGTTGAGCCTCTTTTATCTTATCTCCTGATAAGAGGATGAAAAAGGCTAACGTCTTCTCAATAATAGATCAAGAGCCAAAGCCGTGATCAATAGGAATTGGCAAACACATCTAAACAAGCAGCACTGTAACTCACCAACCAGTAAATCTCCACCACAGTGCCAGGCTATAAGTTGTCTCTGCTCACAGTACATCATCCAGCACGCCATGAATCCATACTAATTGCTATTAAAGCTATCAATCACTCAAATAGCCTCCATACTTCTGCTGAAATGTAATTCCAAATGTTAGATACTATATGGAGAATATGTCCATCATTGTTCAGTGATCTGATGTCACGCTGGACTGTAGGAGCTGATGTTTTATTGTTTAAGCGTTATGGTTTTATGGATTTTCCTGTCAGTTTGTTGGATATCAGCAGTGACCTGGATATCAACCTTGTCAGAAGAGGCTCCAGTGACAGCAGTTTCCTGAGCCGACCTTGTGTCTGAACGCTCACCGCCCTCCCTTTGTATTGCACCCCTCGTACCCATCTGCACACATCTCAGCGCCTGTACAGTACATTCCAGACGCCTATACTTTCACCCAAATTTCTCCTACGATGATAATTCCCTCAATAACAGCCCTAATCCCAGCATGCAGCGCTGCTCAATTACAGTCTTTAGGAGGATGGGATTAGGAGCGGAGATGGCAGAAAGGGAGGGGGCAAATGAGTTAGGATG